>JBBPJT010000035.1:0-83005 GCA_038088895.1 Xerocomus potaroensis | reverse complement strand
CCGCCCATCCACATGGACCCGAGCCCCATCTGTCCCATCGTACCCTGTCCAGGAGAATGGAATGGGTTGGCTGTCATGCCATCTATATTCATCCCCATCATCGGCATGTTCATGTTCCCCATACCCATCCCGGCCATGTTCATATTCATATTCACGCCCATCCCCGGCCACCCGCTCATCTCCACTGGCATTCCCACTCCGATACCCATGCCTCCCATTCCCAACCCCATCATCGGTGACACGAGCATCTGATTCTGAGCTGCCTGGTTCTGAGGCATGTTTGGTCGCACGTTCCGAGGGGGTCCCAAAGACACGCTGACACCACCGCTGACACCGACACCGACGCCACCACTGACACCGCCTCCACCCGGAGGGGCGCCGCTCCGCACGGGCGACTTTGGGCGCAAGGTCTCGATCTCCTGCGTGTTGGGTACGACACACTTCCCCCCACCCAACGCAGAGAGTTTCTTGGTGATTTCCTCCCACCCGTCTTTTTCCCATGGTCGTGCACCGTCGGGGATGCACGGCGCACGGTCGCGGGCGAGTTCAGGTACGTGCTCGTGTTCACTTTCGGTGAGGACGGTCACCCAGCCTCGCCGTAACGAGGACCGGGCGCGACCAAAGACTTCGAGCCGGCGCGTTCCGAGGCAAAAGTTTTCGATGAGGGTGTACATCTCTGGGGGTTTTCGCGTCGGATCTGAGGGGTCACCCTCCCATATGATGACGTCCGTATCTGGTATACCGCCCGGGGCGACATAAGTTGAACACGCAGCATTCAAGACAGGTTCGTGAGTGATGGCAACGTACCAACGTTGCAGTGCACGAACCAACTATCGGTGGATCGTCGTACGGTGCCCTTGATGCCCATCAAACAATGCTGTTTGGTCCGGGTTAACAACGATGTCGTGGGCGGATCTGTCTATGTATGCAGTACATCAACGGAGATCGAAAGAAACAAGGGGGGATGTAATCGCAAGGACTCACGCCAGGGCCACGATTGGAGTGAACGTTGGTTTTGACCCAGACGACGTCCTCGCATCGTCTGTAACCCCATTTTGCGAGGATTTCGCGACCCCGCTCGAGGCCCTCACCCGCACCGCTGCCAACCCACATGAAGACGAATGACGGGTCAGCAGCGAGGGAGGGAATTGGAAGCTCCTGCAGTTCGTCCCAGCTGAAGGAGGACGAAAAGGGAGGATCGAGAAGGATGACGTCGAATTTATACGGGTGAAGCGATGGCAATCGTTGCAGTGGTAGATAGCACGACGGGGCTGCGTGCGTATCGACGGACTCTTTTTTGAGATTGAGCAAACGCTGTTGCTTTGGATATCTATAGGACACCAGGAGGGCACCAGAATCGAAAAGAAATGGGGGAGGTGAATTGTAGTCGGAGATGTGTCGATGAGCGAGACCTACTCTTCGAAGCGTCGTTCGAGCTCTGCCCCGACGACCCAGTTCTGGGGCCATTCACCGTTATCGACGTACCTCTGAGAGTAGTCATTGCGGATCGTCTCTTCCTCGGGGACATAATTTGGATAGCGTGCGAGCCGTGCACGCTTGGCAGGTGGCAGATCTGGTCTTGAAGGAGGTTTCGGACGCGATGCGAGGTGAGGTGACGAAGGGGGAGATGGGGACGGTGAGGGCGATGGAATGAGCGAGAGAGAGAGGAGATCTTGCGGTGGAGAAGGAAGTCCACGCAGCTGACGCCGGTTGCTCCGCTGCGCATCGCGCACACGGCTGACGAGGTCGACGTGTGTGGTGAGGAGGCGTTCTGCGGAAACGAGCACGTCGGCCGTGCAAAGGGTCATGGGAGGGACAGGCAAAGTTACTAATCTTGGTTGGCTACTACCATGGGGAAAGCAACCAAGGCCACCCGCAAGTTCGCGTCGAGCGGCCAACTCAAAAAGACGATCCAGACGCGGAAGAAACACCAGCAGGTCAAGAAGAGGATCGAGAGCAGACGTGGCGGACGGGGAAAAGAAAAGGGAAAAGGAAAAGGAAGGGAAAACCCACCGGCACACGACGAGGACGACACCGTCGAACACGACGAGAACACCGCGTTCGTACATCAACTGTGCTACGACTAATCGATGCTAATATGTATTTCGCAGCGTGAAGGGAATGTCCGTAGACGACTTGCTCGGAGCTGGGTTCATGGAAGACAGTTCCGACAATGGACACGTACGGCACAGATCATCCACCGTCCCTGGCACTGACAATCCCTGTTATCCCACAGATGTCGGTGGGCCAGAGCGACTCTGACGCGGAAGAGGATGACGAGCACGACGACTTTGCAGACGACGAGTCTTTTGCTTCGCTCGACGATCTAGAAGGTATATTTTTCCGGCCATGCGACTACTTGACACAAACATCGCATTGCAGACGAAGGCGTCACCCACATGCACGAGCTTTCCAATCTGGCGGAGAAGGATCCCGAGTTTTATAAATATCTCCAAGAAAACGACCAAGAGTTGTTAGAGTTCAACCCTGAAGACGTGATAGATGAAGAGGACGAGGAAGATGTGGACATGGATAGCGAGACTGTGCCCATCCTCACAAAAGACATCCTGCGTGGGTGGCAAAAAGCCTTGCTTGATGCAAGTTCTCCCGTCCGCTACGTCCTAACTTGCACTGACGCTCTCACAGAACCGTTCGTTGCGCAGCCTGAAAAAACTTTTGATTGCATTCCGCTCTGCTGTGCATATGAACGAGGACGACCAACCCCCCGTTTGGCGTATCGACAGCTCAGCCAGTAAAGTGTCCTCGACCCTCGTTCCGTATTCCCGCTCAGAACATTCTCAGTGTACGACAAGCTGATCACCACTGCCCTCAAATTTACCCCTGTCGTTCTTGTGCACCACATCCCCTACAAAACTCTTGCCGACGGAAAATAGTATGTGAAGCGTACAGTTACCGATTCGTATGTTTATCGTCCGGTATAGTAAACCGCCTACACAAACAACAAAACAAAAGGCTCTTCAGAAGTTCATCCTAGCGTACTTCAACAACGTTGTCCACCTAATTCCGCAGCTCACCGATGGGGGCATGCTTCAACTCGCCTTTGCGGAGAGTGCAAAAATTTTGCCGTATGTTACCACCAGCCGGAAGTCAGTCAAGGCCTATTTGAAGGTACGTTTTCAACGTCCTCACTGTATCCTGTGGTAAATAGACAATTGCTCGCAGAGATGCTTGGATGTTTGGTCTTCGGGGGAAGACAGTGTCCGAATAGCGGCATTCCTGGCGATCAGAATGCTTGCAAATGCGGTCGACAACTCGATGCTGGACCTTGTCATGAAGGTTAGGGTCTTGTAGTCAACGATTTCGTCGCTCATGACTATTTCAGAGCACATACCTTGAACTAATACGCTCCGCAAAATCCACGAGCGTGCACAAACTACCTTCTATCAATCTTATGAAAAATTCAGCCTCTGAGCTTTTCTGTTTGGACCCTACTTCGGCGTATCAGCATGCATTTGGATATATAAGACAGCTTGCCATTCACCTAAGGAATAGTATGAAAACAAAAACCAAGGTGCCGTTTGATTGATTCCTCGGTTTTCTCCCGCAAATGCTGACGGGGTTCATTGCTAGGATGCATATCGGCAGGTATATAACTGGCAATATGTGCATTCTATCGATTTCTGGGCCCTTGTCTTGGGAAGAGCATGCAGCACGGAAGCACAGGCGGGACGAGGTGAAGAGAGCGAGCTCAAGGCTCTCATCTACCCTCTAGTTCAGGTGAGCATGGGTGCAATCAAGTGAGGCTGTCCGCTCCTAGATTGTACGGTCCCACAACAAAGTTTCAGACTCATATCCAACTCGCGGTCGTATCCCTTCCATTTGCATATCGTGCGATCGATGCTCCATCTGACGCGCCACACGAACACCTACATTCCTCTTGCGCCCTACCTGCTCGCAATAATTTCGTCACAGCTTACTTCATCGAGCAAACCCAGACCGTCGACACTTCGTCCGCTCGACTTTGATTCCAACATTCGCACGCCAGCGCAGTATCTCAAGACCCGCGTATACATGGAGGGTCTGATTGATGAAGCGGCGTTCATTTTGGCTGAATGGTTGACAAGTGCGCCCGTCCATGGAAGCATTGCATTTCCCGAAATTACCGTCCCGACCGCGGTGTCGCTTCGTAAGATGATCAAAATGGCCAAATCAAAATTTAAGGGTGGCACGCAAAAAGAAGTTGGGGTGGTTAAGGGCCTCGTGGAGCGTATCGAAGAGAGTGCGACATGGATGTGTCAGAAGCGCAAGGGTGTCAGCTTTGGCCCTGGAAGGCTTTCCGACGTGGAGATGTGGGAAGGAAACCTCAGGGTCGGGGAATCCCCTCTTGCCAAGTATGTCAGGGTTCAGCAAAAGGCGAGGGCGAAACGGAAAAACTTGGTAGACAAGGTGCGTGCAGCTAATGGTTTGCACGATGATCATTCATGGTTGTGTTCGCACCACGGACATAGGCCGTTAGAGGCGAAGATGAGATACTGGATGAAAACTAATGACCGAGATCTGTGGCCCGACGGAACACGGGCGAGAGGGAAAAAAAGAAGTAACGAAGAGTATAACTATTTTCACTTTAGGATCGAATGGGATGTGGTTTGCGAGTTCCGTTCATATCAGCTCGACCCTGCCTTGGGTCGTCACTGGGTCCTGGTCTGACGTGACCGCTTGACGATCAAGTTGTGTTTGCGCTGATCCCCGCGGGAGGTGAGTACGGTCCGAAATGATGATGTGATGAGAAAGAGGCGGAGTAAAGAGACCGATATCAATGCACCCACTTGTGACGGCCGCTGGCTGGCATGTGGCACGATCTCGTAAATAGTGTCGGGGATCCGCGGATGAGATGGGGTCGCTCAGTCATTTAAGAAGATACCTGGTGTGATCTGTCGGCGCTGAGCGTTCAGAGATAAGATACTTCTGGGGGGGTATTTTGGGTGAAACAACATATGTAGTGCATGGATGAGGACAAGGCTGAGAGGCAATGGCCCAATAACGACTAGTTGATCATCGCCAGATGCCAAAGAAGACCTGCCACCATGGCCGCCGAATACCCTGCGCGCTCCTTTCGTAACCTTGGACGAGACGTTCATAGTGTCTCGGCATCGATGGAGGCTCCAAGGTCTTTTTGGACAGAGGGTACTACAAGCACGGCTCGAGGACGTGGTTAGATGATGCAAAGGCACGCTTACTTTGTGCTGCACGCCGTTCTCTAGCAAGAGCCTTGCGGACTGGACCGCGTCTGGGGTGAGACGCGGGTGTGCAGAGAGTGATTCAAGAAAATTTTTCAGCTGCAGATTGGGACGGAATGGATCCATTGGCCATGCAGCCGCAATCGTTCTGAGATTCTGGGCGTACTTTGAAGCTGCCATGAACGAACGTGAACGTGGTTTGGGTTGGTTGGTGGAGAGAAAAGGAGACAGCCGGGGCCTTCGAATCGGACCTGAAAAATCTTCGCGGCAATAGTTGGTTGGTTGGTTTGGCTGTGAGTGATTCATCTCGGCGTACCGCCGTGCCACTAGCAGAATCAGAATACAGTATGTACCAACAGACACCGCCAGTGGTGGTAAGTTCTTTCCCATTTGCTGTGGGCGTGATGTGATAATTTCAGACGTGTCCACGCACCGGCCACCCGTGACCATGTCTTGGTAGGTGATGTTCTCTCTATCTGTGATCGCCGCTCTGTCTGGTCCATCTTCTTGCGAGCCTTCGTGGCGCCGACGGGAATTCTCTGTTTCATCCTTTGTTTTCTTCCGTCTTTTTTTTTTTCCTTCTAATCCGGCGTTGCCCATGGGGATCTCCGCCTCACGATGGATTTCACTTTCTCGCGGGGTAGCCAATTTCCGTCCCTGTTTCACTTGGTGCACACTGGCGTGGGCCGTCTCGTTTCATGCCTAACCCTCATGCTCGTGACATACGGCAGACCCCGAACGACCTGCATATGCTTCTGTCACCAAAAAAACGGTCGTTGCCTCCTCCGTCTCTCGCGATCTTGCAGTCGAGCGGACTTTCCATTTGCCCAACGTTGACGGTGGCTTTTGTCCCCGACGTTTAATATCACCAGCTAGAGAATTTATCCGCCCGGGCGATGATGGGGAGAACAATTGCATTTTTAGCCTCTTTTTCTTCGATGAAACATCCTGGGTGGACGTGCCCAGCATCTCCGTTTGTTCGACTCTGAAACGTTAACACCTCGCTCGTGTATGTTGTCGTTGTCGATAATTTCCCAACGCCGACCCCCAGCAAATGTTGTACCATATGACGATCATTAGCGCCCACAGTCGCAGGCAATGCGGCCTTGGCACCGCTAATTTGGCACCATAAGCGCCCTTCGCGTTCCCGAGCACGACGTACACGTTGTCGTTGTTCCTGCTTTCTACTTCGCTCGGTCAACATGGGTTGCTGCGGCGAACCGGCTCGCAAGGACGACCAGTACAATAACAGACCTCCACCACATTTTGGCACGGGCGTCGTCCAGCAACAACCGGCCGCCCATCCGACCGCCCAAATTTTTGAGAAACCACCCCTTCTGGCACCAGTTGGCCTGTCTCCACCCCCACCGACCTTACACCACAACCCACCATCCCTCCGTGGTCCAGCTTCGCAATGGAGTAGTGGGTCACCCTCGCCACCTCCCACGAGCGTTAGCGTTCACCAAGGTATGCTCTCCGCTTCTTCGGAGAACTCGGGCATGCGACTGGTTCTGCCCTTCTGGGCCAAAATGACTATGCAGGGATGTCCACGACGCTGTATCAACCCAGCCCTATTCCTGTACCACCTCGACTCGCTTCGACTTCTCCTCCCATTGGGCTCTCGATGACGCACACAGCCCCCTCGATACCCAGGAGCGATTTTGGGGGTGTTCTAAACGAAGGCCGCATGTCCATATCCATTGACTTTGGTACACTCATTTCCACCGCGAGGTCCTTGCCCCCGCTGATACATTATCCTCTAGGAACAACGTTTTCGGGTGTAGTGAGTAGAAAAGATCGATGACTGTGGGTGATGAATTAACCGGGATCAACATCAAGGCGTATGCATCCTCGCGTATTGCCTCGGGTGCCATCCAACAGATTCTGCACTGGCCGGGTTCGTTCGAGACTTTTCGCAAAGTACCGACATGTCTTCTGTACGATGAACACGGTCAGGTTTTGGCATGGGGATTAGAAGCGAAGAACGCTAGTCCTATGCCTGGCACGATGCGATGCGAGTGGTAGGTTTCGTGCACGTTCGCTTGCGACCAAGTCTTTCATATCCTAGGTTCAAATTGTTTCTCGAACCCCGAGCCTTACGTGATGAGAGCGCTGTCGACCCGCGATTACCGCAGCTGCCAGTCAGTCGCCGTCTTCTTTACTTTGAAAACATGTCATCTGTGTCTCCTATTAGCCCGGAAAAACAGCCATGAACTTGATTGTCGACTTTTTGACTTGTTTGTGGGAGTATGCAAAGGAGAATATCACCCGGGAGATAGGAGCTGTCGCGGACCTGAGTAAGCACTTCAATCCAATTCTATCTTGTAAACGTGAGTATTGCTGATGCTTGAATAGATACCGCCGATGTCGTGGTCACTTGTCCTGCGGCGTGGGACAACAGGGGGTGCGATCTCATGCGTGCGGCTGCCATTGAAGCCGGTCTAGTTCAATCGGCTCACGCTGGAGACGTTCTTTGGCGCGATCGCCTGCGCATCATCACGTATGTTTACATATAATTCTTGTCACAGCCTACGACACGACCTGCGGTCTATCTTTAGGGAACCCGAGGCTGCCGCAATGCACTGCGCACGTCTGACGGACCTCCACAAACTCCGTCCGAGCCAAAACTTCATGATTTGCGATGCCGGAGGCGGCACGGTTGTACGTATTGTCCCTAGTCACTCAGATCTCGTCGTGTGGCTGACAGGCGGCGGAAGGACCTGGCATGTTACAAGATTATTGGACAGGTTGGCCTAAACGGGAATCTTGAAATTGCCGAGATATCTGCGCGATCGGGAGCGAACTGTGGCTCGCTTTTTTTGGATCTTCGATTCCGGGAGCTAGTCAAGACGCTATTGGCTGATCATCCTGCACACCTCGATGCGGCTAGCTTGGCGTACTTTATGCATTCGTTTAGTCAGACCGACAAGCTCACGTATAGAGGTGAAATTGATGATGGTATGTGGTTGACATGTGGACATGTTGACTAACCGCTATCTAAATGAAAACCGTCAGACACATTTTTTCATTTCACATGTTTCAATGTTCAGGACCCGCATGATCCTTCAGTCGGACTGATCAATGGCGAACTTGCGATACCCGGAATACTGATTCGCCGGGAGGTGTTCGACCCTGTTGTCAATCAAGTAGGACAACAACAAGTGGCGTTTGTGATCGATGATTGTTATGCTGATTATTGTTTAGGTTCTTGAAATGATCGAAGACCAGTTGGGAAAGATTGAGCAGCGGATTGATGCATTGCTTCTCGTGGGAGGCTTCGCTGGAAGCGAGTACCTTTTCAAAAAAGTGGAGGCGAGTTCTAGTGCCAACCATTCCTATTGTGATCATAAGTGTGGTTTCGTGTGTAGGCCAAGTTCTCTGGCAAGATTAAAGTTATCGCACGGCCATTTGACGCGGATACGGCCACCGTGCGTGGGGCCGCTCAGTACGGACTTTCGCGCAAGACAATTGTGTCGACGGTGATTGTGCCCCGGGCCTACATTATGAAAGTAAGCGCCCACGTATTACCAATGTGGAACGTGCTCAGAGTCCACAGGTGAAACTTCCGGCGGAACCCGAGGATTGGCTGAAGCGACCCGCGTACATCAAGGAGAACAGTGCGAGTGTGCCGATATGTGAAAATCGGTAATGAGATCCCATGATCATGTGCATGTGGGGGACTCGGAATGCTGACTGAGCAAATTAGGCTGCAGTATCTGGTCATGAAGGGTGCGATTCTGCGAAAGGGGTAAGATCGTGATTGACGATATTTTCGTGTGCGAGTGCTGACGGGGGGGTCGCGTTTAGACAGCGGGTGAAGACCAAGTTTTGGTAGGTGTTGTCATTTGTGTTGTTGAGGATGAGCGAGCCTGAAAGGTTGTAGCAAATTCTCACAGAACAGCCAAGGTAGGGTACCATATTAATGAGAAGATGTCGTTTAGTGTGGCTGATACCGTTGGCGTTGGCAGATTGCAATTTCGTGGCTGTCCTGTACACATCTGATTCGGACAAGATTATGAGGTATACAGATGAGGCAAGCGTCGTTGCTGTCATGACGGGACGGACAAGTCAAGTGACGGTTTATGTCATAGGGCGAAACGACAGAGCTCTGCAAATGGACGGTTGATCTGAGCTCGTTACCCACGTTCCAGCTGAATGCACGGGGTGCGCAGCCGAACGGGTTCTACACGGGTGCGTTGTGGGCTGTGTGGAAAAGGGGGTTGCTGACGGATATTCTGAGTGACAGATTTTGAGCTCGGACTGGAGATGGACAGTGCGGAGGTCCGGGGGGTATTGTTCTACGAAGGGCAGGAGTGGAGTCGTGTCGTGTTTGAATTTCTGAGTTGAATAATTTATTGTGCGAGTACCCTTTTTGCGATGCGATCAGATTCATCGGACCTGGTGCCTACCAGACTCGGACATGTCCGAGAGACGGACAACGCCGAGCTCATGATCCCGTTAACGAGCCAAGTTTGTGGACGACTGGTCCGTTTGATTTAAAATAAAATCCACCATCGTACTTGCGATGCAGCCAAAGGCACTCCAACTCCAATGACCCATCTTCACCGTCTCCTCCAGTCCATCGCCCTAAGCGACCTCTCCTTCACCAACTGGGCTCGCACCTTTGCGTGCACGCCCCTCGCCGTCTTTGAGCCCGAGTCCGTCTACCACTGCCAGCTCATCCTCGCCCTCGCCCGTCACGAAGGCAAGGTCGTCCGTGCGGTTGGTGTCGGCCACTCGCCCAGCGATCTAGCTTGCACTTCCGGCTATATGCTACGGACCACCAAGCTTAACCGGCTTCTCGAGGTGCGCCGATCTAGCCGTTATACTCTCTGTTTGCCCCTGTTTACACAACGCGTCTTTGCGACTCTCGACTCGACTACTCAACGAACAGGTCAACGTCGAGAAACGCTTCGTCGTCGCCGAGGCTGGCATCACCCTCGACGTCCTCCATGTCGAGCTCGCAAAGCACGGCCTCGCCATGATCAACGTGGGCTCTGTCTCAAGTCAGACCCTCGGTGGCATCATCACCACCGCGACTCACGGCACTGGCATCGACTACGGCGTTATCTCCACCCATGTCATTGCCCTGTCTCTCTTGTTGGCCGACGGCTCACGCGTCTCCTGCTCTCGACAGGAGAGACCCGATCTCTTCATGGCGTCCATTTGTGGCCTGGGCAGCACCGGCCTTATCTTATCCGTCGCCCTCCAGGTGGAACCCGCGTTTCGGCTCAGGGAAGCTCAGCGGACGTTGGCGTTTCATCACTGTATCCGAAATATTGACGCCTTTGTCATGGCTTCTCAGCATGTCCGAATGTGGTGGTATCCAGCCGCGGATACCGTGCGGCTCTATTCTGCCGATCGGACAACAGAGGTAAGCACCCGATCCGTCCGCCCCACCGTCTGACACCTAACCCCTTGGTCCCTGTCCGTCAGCCGAAGCGGTCAGCGTCAAATTGGTTGCGCGATTCTCTTTTTGGCTTTCACATTCTCCAGTTCCTTCTCTTCTTGGGCCGCTACTTTCTTGCTCTCAACGTGTTCGCGACCAAGTTCGCCGTCTGGCTCATCAGCCGCACCGTCCTCGCGGTGGACGACAGCCACCGTATATTCAATCTGGATTGTAGGGTGAGTCTAGTCTCTTTTGCCCCGCCATGCACAGCTTTCGGTAATCAAAACCACTCCCAAAAAGTTTCCCCAGCATACTACCGAATGGGCGGTTCCATACGAGAACACCCGGCGTTGCCTAGAAGAACTCCATTCTTGGTTAGCCAAGGAATTTGCGGACTCCAAAGGCTTACGGCCACACTTTCCAATCGAGATCCGGTTCTCGGACAGTGACGACATCTGGCTTAGCCCAAGCAACGGTCGAAAGACTTGCTGGATTGGAATTGTCCAATACAAGTGAGCACATCTTTTTCGTTTTTTTTCTTTTATTTTCTTCGTCCCTGACGAGATTAGACCCTATGGCTTGGAGGTCCCTTACCAAACCTTGTTTGAGTGTTTCGAAGCCATCTTGACCCGCCACGGGGGCCGTCCTCACTGGGGAAAAGCACACTCGCTTCGGCCGGACAGACTGCGTCGGCTGTATCCCCGTTTCGATGACTTTGTTCGCGTATTGGAGGACGTCGACCCGCACGGCATGTTCCGTAACGAATATGTCCAACGCCACATATTTGGCAAGACAGGCCCGGAATATGATGGCGGAGTGTTTAGGCGTCATTCAGGACCATTGATATGATTGAGATACACCGCACTCGTTACACACAGCTATGTGGCGACTGTTTCTTTTTCTTTTTCTCCGATAAGTGTACCACACGGTATTGTTTATTTTATAACCCTAGTTGTTGTTTAATCGATTCCCTTACCAGACGCTCATATTCCTATACATGTAGCCATATTGATAATCACACAGGGATGGTTTGGGGAATGGATAACGTACCGGCTTGTCGTCCCGATAGAGCTTGCAGCAATCGATGTTGGCGCCACTCTCCAGGTTGGGTTCTGCGGGCGTGCACGGTGAGGGGTGGGTGATCGAGAAACGAGGTGGCGTACCGGCAAGCATGGATATCACGCTGAGGAGGACCTTCTCGACGCTCTGGACCGGACTCCAGCGTTCGGATGCCTGTTCATACATGGTCGGGTCGTCCCCGGGTGTATGGAGGATGGATATGCAGACGGTGCCATCTGGATAAACTAGAGCGGAGAATGATGGTGTGAATGAGTTGTGTCGCGGGGGAAGAAGAAAAAAAGATTGCGCACTGTTGGGGTGGAAGAGGGGCGGGTCGAATCTCATCTTGAACGGGGAGAGGGGGTAGTCGGGAGGCTAGATAGGGCGACATGAGATCAGATGGGCGGGTGGCGTGTGGGTGGGTGGGGAGGCGCACAAAGGTGAGTTTGGCGACAAAGACGCCACCGTCAAAGGGGGTGTCCTTGGGGCCACAGATGAGTGCTTCCCAGGTGAAGAAGTCGGACTCCGATATGGGGCCTGTTGGAGTGGGTGAGGTGGCGTTTGAGTGGTGGGTGGATTGTTGTTGGATCGCACCGGCTGTGAACATCCCATCGGGCGATCCTTTTGGACGGCGATGAGGACTAGCCGAGTGGTTGGTTGTCTGTGTGGAACTGTGCGCACCTCCTGATGTGAGTTGCTTGTACTCTGTCATTAATCGGCGCAGTGCCGTCGCTGTCCTGGACATCGTCGTTCAGTTCAGTTGAGTCGCCGCTCGTCCGGGCATTAAACACACACGAGACTCTTCCGGCTGCGGTCAAAGCGAACACGCCACCGTACACCCGTGTGATGCGGTGGCCCCCGCCGCCCGCACAGCACATACAGCTTGGCCATTGACCTTGTTCCGTTGCTAAGTACTAGCTTTAGAACCTATTTACGATTTCTCATGCATCGTCTAGAACAAGTCGTGGCACGACATTCATCGCCATCAGCTGCAACGCCGCCTGTCAGCAACCGAGTCCCGAGATTTAGATCGGGGAGAAATCCACACACCTCCTGGAATAACAACTTGGCAGCGTAGGGAATCGTCAGCGTCGCCATCTTTTTTGAACTCTTGCAATACGTGCACCATCCGTGATACCCCATCAGCCCACACTCCTCGCATGCGTTCACCTCAAACTTGTCCGACGAAATCATCAACCGCTCCAGCAGCAACTGCGTCGCCCCATATCCAATCAGACAGTCCCGTTCCATCTCTCCGAGCCGCAAACCACCCTCCCGGGACCGTCCTTCGGTTGGCTGTCGCGTCAGCGTCGCCCGCGGACCCCTGTACAGCACCCCGAATAAGCACACAGAGTCCCGTCCATTCTCACTCGCTCCGTACCTTGCCCGAGCGTGCATCTTGTCCATGACCATGTGTTCTACAGCAAGCGGCAAGTCAATCAGAAGTCAGCCAGTGGCGCAACGTGTACAAATCATTTTCTCACTCAGTTTCTACAAAGAACCAATGGGTGTGTAAGCGACCCTTCCGGTTCGGTAAACACTGGCATGTTTTTTTACCTGATAGTAAATTGGCCCAAAGTAAACATAGGCTTCCATCAGTTCACCGGTAATGCCACTCGTCAGCATATCCTTCCCGGCATAATTGAAGCCGTGCTCGATCAGGATCCGTGACATGTCCTCCACCTGAAGGGGCCATCCTTATCCCGGAACAGTGGCGATTCTCCGAGGAAACACACCTTGGAACCCCCAAACGCAGTTCCATATTGAAGCTTGCCAGACAAAACACCGGCCTGTAGCCGGGATAAGCACAACCGAGCAAAAATAGCAGCGCACGTTCACCTTGCCTGCCAAAAGCTCAATCATCTTCCCAACTGTCATCCGTGATGGGAACCCGTGGGGATTCATGATGGTGTCTAGATCATGTGTCGGCTCAACATAACCTAAACAAGTCGGAACCTTACCAGGGTTGATCCCCTGATCATTGAATGGCATGTCCTCCTGATTCACAATCAATCCACATACACCTTTCTGGCCATGGCGGGATGAAAACTTGTCCCCGAGCTCTGGCCTCCGTGTCTGACGGATCAGAACCTTGATCAAAGTCTGGTCATTTTCTGTGTCGCTGATCATCACTTTGTCAATGTATCCAGCGACGGGTGATTTGTAAGACATCGGAGTATTCTTGTAAGGGACGGTGGCGGCTTGTCCAGTAAATGTGTTGTCATTTGCATTCGTCGGGGTCTGTTTATTCACGTAGACATCTCCAGGGTCCACTCTCTCACCAACACCAGCAAGGCCGTCCAGTTGAATGATATCATATTTTTTTTGGTTAGCGCCACTCTCGCTCAGCGGTGCGTCTGCGAGCCGGTCGAATCTACGTCCGACCTCATGATTGGGAAGTGCACTTCTACGAATGGAAAAGCAGGACTGACGTGCCGTTGGGATATTTCCGAATGAGCGTTGCATTCTTGCGCAACACTTGGCACCTTCCGTAACCGCGGTCCAGACTAGCCTACAGCAAGTGTTCGGCCTCGGTAAGAATCTGAGATAAAAAAAAAAAGGAACATACCTTATTGAGAATCAGCGCGTCTTCGATGTCGTACCCAGAGTAACTCATCACAGCCACAGTTGCGTTTTGACCAGCAGGCAGACGGTCATAGCCAATCAATTCAATTGTCTTCGTCTTCACCATCGGCTGCTGAGGATAGACAGACAGGTAGAGAAGCGTGTCGATTCTGTGAAATTGGTTATAGCCAATCGCGCCAATTGCTTGCTTGCCCATGGCACATTGATATGTGTTTCGAGGCGATTGGTTGTGATGGGGATAAGGAATAAGTCCTGCAACGGCACCAAGGATGGTGAACGGCTCAATTTCGAGATGCGTCGTGGCGGGGACAATGTCCGTTTCGTATAGGGCAATGTACGAGTCATTCTCCTCATTGACATCAAGATACTCCACGAGGCCGCGGCGTAAAAAGTCATCGAATGAGATCTTCCGCGCTTTCAGTTGCTAGCCATCAACATAACGTCAGTTATCACTAGAATTGACCTCAAAAATAGGGTACCGACTAGGATATGATCCGAAGTGACCTTGGGCGCCCCATTTTCAACAATGATCGTCGGTCGACATATTCGTCCTCCGTCACTCGCGATGTGAACGGCATGGTGATGGTGGTTTACGTAGACGCTAACAAACTCGCTAACTCGGCCCGCTCTGCGAAGTCTCCGAAAGTCGGAGACGAATCTGACTGGATATCGCGTCAAGCCAACGATCGTTCCGTTAACGTTAACGACAAAAGTATGAGGTCCATATATCTCCGCGCCAGTAGCCAAACTGATATCTTTTATAAATCATTTGATGAGTAGTCAAGTCGAGATAATAATAGTTGAATGCGAACCTTCCACTCCAAGCATGAAGGCTAAGCGTATGATAGGCTCCTCTTCCACATCCGTCGTGATGTGTGTCATGAGCGCGAGGTTCTTGACAAGACCGCAGGCTTCACCTTCTGGAGTATCGCTCGGACAAAGCATGCCCCATTGGCTGGGTTGTAACGCACGAGGTCCGCTGACCTTACGCGTCTTCTCAAATTGGGATGAGATACGGGTCATCATTCCGAGAGCAGATATGAAACTTAGCCGACTTAGAACATGTGTAACACCTGCCCTTTCCATCTTGAATCGTTTCAAAGACCAATTCCCCGTTGAAATCGCGCGAACAAATCCGGAGGTGATGTGATCACCCTGAAACTGCATCGTGTTGAACGCATCAAATTCATTCGTCCTTGAAGGCTTCTTTAAGACCTTATCAATGGCCGATTTGAGATTCGCGTTAAAAGTCTTGAATAGATCTTCAAAGAGTAACGCCAACAGCTGACCGGCACTTACATCGAGTTCGAGAATCAGTACCGCAACAAGAGTGGGGGCACGACATACAGCTCCAAACGTTTGTTACCAACATAGTCACGATCATCCACCGTTTTTTCGTCGTCCATGGCCATGAGGACGCGCCGTGTCATGGTTGCAACAAAGATAGCCTTTGACCTAAAGTCCAATCCAACAACAGGGACATGGGCCAACACGATTGTCGCTAGGGCTTCCATTGCCTCTTCCCAAGCTGGTCTCCGTGGACCAACAACCTTGCGATTGACCTTTACCCTAGACCCGATCCATTCCAAGGCCTGATGGTGAGTGAATATCCCCAGTTTAGCAGCCTCTTCTAAATTTGCAGCGAATGCGCTCTGGTAGGCATTCGTGGTGCCAGCTGTGAGCAAGAGGATTTCCTTGTCTGATTGAATACCAAGTGCCTTGAGAGCGATGACAATAGGGACGTCCTCGTGAATCGAATTGTGGCGCAGATATATCCTGCCCTTCTTGGTGGCAACGTAAGTTTTTGACTTGAGACCACCGTGAGTCGAACTAGCAGAAACATGGGTGCTGTGAGGGACGATGTGATGAGGTAGTGAGGCTCACGAGGTGCAGGAGGCTTGGACAACGCCCTTGACGGAATCGGTTTCAACGATAATTCGGTTTTTGCTCAGCTGTTCCTGGACGAGGATGACCTTTTCCGTACCTTTAACGACAAAGTAGCCACCAGGATCTAGCGGACATTCTGTCATGCGAGCGAGTTGCGCCTCGGAGCGCCCCGTCAAGATGCACTTGTTACTACGTAGCATGATGGGCAAGCGACCAATGTTCACATTTGGCCTCCTCACGACGTTCCTCCCGCGGGTATACTGAATAGTGACGAGAACGGGCGCGCTATAGGTGATATCGCGTAGCCGACATTCATGTGGCGTGATGCTCTTGTCGATAGCGTCTAGATCGGTGCGGTCGGGGAAACCGACGTGGATGTCGGTGTATTTGAGCCAGAATCTGGGATCGACGTCCGAAGTGACTTTACTGTTGGCTTTGACGATGTTTTTTATGTCGGTGTCGACAAAGTAGTTGAACGAGTCGATGTGCTGTTTGACAAGACCTTTGACTTTGAGAAAAGCGGGTAACAGGAGCCATTTATCCTGTCAGACGAACGCTCAAGGTACAAAGAGTCAGAAACCATGATATAAGCGCACCTCGACGCTCTTAATTGAGTCTACGAGACCTAACCCGCGCCAATTTGTGCGATTCAAATGCTGCCAATCTTCCTCATCATCCGGGCTGATGGCCATGACTAGCCTTTACTTACTTTGGCTTCCAAAAATGCATAGCTCGCCGCGACCCCGAGCACCTGCGAGCGGTGTCTTGCCGCTAAGCACTTCGTAGCTTACTTATTCTTTGCCTTTACCGTGTCCTATGCGTAATGGAACTGTATTGAAGACCTGACCCTGGGACAGGAAACACGCAGTAGACCCCACCACACGATGCGTTTCTCCAATTGACCTAATGAAATGATGGATTACCGTCAGGGTCTTGTCGAATGTATTTAATGGCTGGTCTTTCATCGACTATTCAACTCTCTCCGGGACCCCCAGTCTTCACTCCGAAATGGCATCAGCTATCAGCGCTCTCGCTTCCTCCGTAAAATACCTCGAGGCCCTGCGTGATGTTCAATATCAGCTAGGTATGTCATCTCTCGCAAAGATAATCTGTGGATGTCGTTTCGTTTACAGTGATAAAGTGGCCGCGTTCACTTTTCTGGTCTGGGATTTGGTGTTAGCATTCGAAGGAGAGATCGAACATGTGTGGTATGGCCGGTAAGACCGTCCAGGCTGCAACCGAATCACTTCAATACTCAGTGTTGGCGAAGGCGACGTTGCATCTTCAAATGGTTCTACTTTTATTTTCGTTATTTCCTGCTGGCAGTACAAATGTGAGTCAAACAGTCATTCGCGGCATTGAGGCAACTGACATGCATCATAGCTTTCACCTGGTCGTCTTCCCGTATTTATCTTCGGGTCGTGTACCAGATTTCTTGTGTGGGATATGGTATCGATGTTTGTTATCCATCTTGCAACTCTCCCTTTGCATTATTGAGGCCATTCTGGCTACTAGAGGTAGGCTCGCCAAATTATATAGTCAAGCCAGTATCTCAACCACTTTTTCTCTGGAAAAACAGCCTTCGTTCTTTTTAATCGTAGCCGCAAAGTTGGCATTTTGTTTACTTTCTTGATCCTTTTGCATTTGGCTGTTGCGGGGTTCGGTATTGTTCAGTACTCCGAAGCACAGTACTTGGAAACTTGCATTCTCCCTTCCGCAGAAAAGAAGACAGTTGTCCTCCAGGCGTAATCCGTCTACTTTGAAACTACTCATTCAAGGGTTGACATGTAATTTCAGGAGCATCATCATTGCCGTCCAGAGCATTGTCATCGGCATGACCATCTTCAAGCACGTCGAAATCTGGCCACGGAATGGAAATCCACTCATCGAGTCGTTTCTCTTCAGAGATGCCACAAGTAACTGTACTGCCATATTCCGTGAGTCGACTCCCTTTATCAACCATGAACTAAGGATAGCTAAATGTGATACGGATGGCATTCTTAGTGTTGTGTAGCATCTCCTTGGCCGCTTGTGGGCTTGATGACTTGCGAATTATTGCGGTTGCCCAGTACGTTTCACGCGCCCGCTATTCGCATTAATTGACGTTCCGACTGAAGTTGGTCCATATCACTGATTTCGAGTATTGTTTGTAATATCAACTGATCACAAAACCACATGTTGACTTTGGTTTCACCCTAGGGATGCCGTCTCATTTTGAATATGGAACACTTCGCGAGAAGGAGTGTCTCAGAAGATGAGGTTCTGTTCACATCCCACATCAGCTTGTAATGCAGCGGGTCCTGCAATGTAACTTTTATCTCGCCATAACTACCCAGGAATAGGGGTTTCGTTAGGACAGTTGCCATGTGAGCTTCAATGCCGATAGTGGGAAATCGTTTGAGTTGATGAAATACGATTAGAATCAACCATGACGTTACAGTCCCTGGTGAGATTGGAAGCCCTCACTGTGATCCTACAAGATTGCCCTTGATAACGTTTGCACTAAAACATGTTGGCAGTCACTGTGGGAGATACGCAGGGGTGGCCCTGGTGCACGTATTCAAACTGATGCAAGCTACCGATGGTTGGACTGCTACGTATTTGGTGCTGGCATATTCAATTTTCACATACCCACGTCAAACAGTCCACACCTCTTATATGGCCTGGTACCGGCAAGATTTCTCTTCCACAATGTCTCTGAGCAATCTTGACAGTGCAACGGTTCCCATGCACCACGCAGTTGCTCTTCGTGACGTGAGCTACCACAGTGGTACATTTGACTAGAGGCATGGACTTTTGCATTATGCTGATTCTACTGACAGTGGCAGCGCTCGCTCTTCTGGTTTGGCATGCCATCGTCACATTTGACGAAGAAGTCGAATATATTTGGGCGTGCGTACCAGTTAGTTGCTATTTAGATCAGTTTCACGATCAAATCATATAGTATGCGGAACAAAAATCCCTTCAAGTGGGCGTACATGTATCTTCGATACTTTGTCATGGCGGCACATGTGTGAGTATATTCCAGTGCGTTCCGTATTTGCTGGACAAGGATATTTAGAGTGCACAATTGCCTGACTGAGCAATTGACAAATGGCCCCAATCGGGCTATGCTCTGTGATGTGTGGCGCGCGTATATCGTATGTCTTGCACAAAGTCTTGCAACCTCGCTTGAGTTTCTTTTAGCTCTTCGCGGTAAGTCAAGTCAAGTGTCCCCCCATGCAGTCTGGTCAGAAACAGTTCACAGTATTTGCGCTTTATAACCGATCCAAAAAAATAGCTTTCCTACTGTTGTTTTTGATCCTTGCAGAGATTGGAGGGGCGGCAAGAATGCTGTGGATGCAGGATAATATAAAATTTTATGGGACATGCCTTTTATCGCAACTGACCCATAGTAGCAGAATTCAAACGTGAGTTTTCACCTTGTTGTTGGCTGTACATCTGATTGCTAATGGGTCTGTTCAGCATATTCGGATTCATGATCCATTGTACGCTAATTGGCCTGACGTTATTCAAGTACGTTGTCGCCTTCAGAGCAGGTTGGGGCAGGACCCCCCTTGTATCCCTTGTCATCCGTGATGGTAGCACGGTGTATGCTACCACTTTTTGTAAGCAGGCGCTACCAGCGAGAGTCAGATCTCGATACTGACTCTGTCGTGGAGTTATGCTCATCTCGGTGTTGGTCATATTTGACTTGGAGAATGAACGAGGAATTGCCATCTTCTTGTTCGTGTTCCTTGTTTGATGCGTTGCGTGCTGCTACTGGCTAACGTTTGACCACCCTGACTCAGTTGGGCTACGGCTGTGTTCAGTATCATGGTATGATCAGATTTCGTGTGTGTGGATACCCGCTGACAACACCGCCAGGGGTGTTATTTGGTAGTAAGTATGGAGCGTCTGGCAAGGGAGGATGTACGGACGAGTTCGTCTGGACTATTTCTTACCAGCGAATTGGAACTGGAGTAGAGGAGTGTTGTTGGTCCACTGACTGTAATCAACAGCAGTGTCACGGACTTGACCAATGTAACCTTGATCCAATGTTGGAAAGCTAGCCATCTAAACATGAGCACTTGAGCTCCTTGCCCTGGAATGCGGTATCCCTCACGACAACCACTAGACGAATAGTGTTGTCACTGGCTAACCTTGAGATTGGGAACCCTCCTGGTAATGCCAGATTCGTCCTCCACTAACCCACATTGGTAGCCACTACGCGAGCTCACGACCCTACCACGTAAACATTCAAAGTGATGCAAACCAGCTTATGATCAGTCATGTTCCTGCGTTTTCGGTACTGACATCTTCCACGTTCACATACCCACGTCAAACGAATGACGGTATTCACTTATATAGCGCAGCCCCAGCAGGACCTTACGTCTGCAAAATGCCCTCGAGCAGCACTGATTATAGGACAGCATTGGTCGCGTATACAGGTGCTCTTCGTGACGCGCGCTACCACAGTGGTACATCTGACTAACGGCATGGGTCTTGCATGGTCCTGATTCTATTATTAGCCGCGGCGCTCGCACTTCTGGTTTGGCATGCCATTGTGACGTTTGACGACGAAGGCGAATGCATTTGGGCGTGCGTATGGAATTGGTCACCCGCTGTTCATACCAGGCTCACAAGAGACTTACAGTATGCGGAACAGAAACCCCTTCAAGTGGACGTATTTGTTCCTTCGCTATTTTACAATAGCGGCACACGCGTGAGTGTATTCCAGCCTGTCTCACCCTCGTCTTCTGACGATGGTAGGCTACACAATTACTGGGCGGAGCAGTTGGCAAATGGCAGCAATCCTCCTGTGCTCTGCAACGTGTGGCGTGTCTATATTATATGCTCCACACAATGCCTTGCTACCTTGCTGGAGTTTCTCTTGGCCATTCGCAGTAAGCCAGAGAACGTAACCCTTGTAGTCTGGTCCGAAACAATTCACAGTTTTTGCTCTCTATAACCGATCCAAAAGGGTAGCTGCCTTGCTGTTAATCCTGATCTTTGGGGAGATCGCAGGGGCAGGGAGGATGCTGTGGTTGCAGGATACCATGGGGTTCCACGGAACGTGCTTTCTATCACTGATATCCGACTTTTGCAAGCGCCAATCGTGAGTGCTCGCTTTGATGCCTGTTGTACGCTTCATTATCAATCGTTCTGTCTAGCATAATAGGGTTCTTGGTCCATTGTATATTAATTGGCCTGGCATTGTTCAAGTACATCGTCGCCTTCAGAGCGGGTTGGGGTAGGACCCCCCTTATGTCACTCGTCATTCGGGACAGCAGTACAGTGTACCTCACAAAAATCTGTAAGCAAGTCCCGCAAGCGAGTTAGATCTCAGTGCTGATTTGGTGAAGTCATGGTCGTCTCAGTAGTGTCTTTGGTTGGCTTGGCAAAGGAGCAAGGGGTCGTCGTCTTCTTGTCTGTGCTACTTGTTTGACTTCGGGGCATGCTGCTAATGAACACCCCTGCTTTTCTGGGATCCAGTTGGGTTACAGCTATTTTCAGCATCACGGTATGAGTTCACTCGATGTTTTGGAGTACGTTCACTCACGACGATGCCATCAGGGATGTCACTTGATAGTAAACATGGAACGTTTGGCAAGGGAGGAAACGTCAACGAATTCGCGTGAGGGAATCCAAATTACGAGTGAATTTAGTATCAGAATGATTGAAATGGACACACGGTGATTGAAACACATTGTCTATCTTGCACAGGTAGCTTTAGGTGTCTTTACAATGTAGTATAAACTAGGGCTATGCAGCCGAAAATTTCGCGCTTTGTCGCGCTGAAAGCCCACCGTGGCTAATGGCGGGAACACTGAGGGATCGGGCAGGAAAGAACTTGACCATGATCTATATGGGCGAGTACCTACATCTATATGGTGGGATATATACCATAGTGCATGTAATGTGTATGCCAATGGGCTTACACGCGCCTTTGCTTTGCTACGACCTTGACCCACCGAAACGTTGCCTAATTAGGCTGCGAGGTCGCAGGTGGGACTACGAATGGCGTGTCGGGCAGCAGGTGCAAGCCCGACCCAGGGGAGTGTATGGCAACCACCCTGGGCCTGCAGGCCCAAGTTCACGATGTTCAATGCGCAAGTGGTCACCGATCTATGAATAATACCGAGTCCAGGGATAGCTGGGTGATCCTGGACGCAAGTCGGAGGAGTTTGAGAGGCCCCGTTCATGTATCAGCAAGCGTCACTCTCTCAGATTGTGTTGGTTGACAACGTAAACATCAAATTTCCGTTGTTCTGAACTGAATATTTCCCATCGCACAGTTTTGATTCCGATCGCAGCCCTTTTCCAGGGGCACATCCTCGGCTGCTGGAGTATGGAGGGAGACGGCCCGAATGGCCGGAGTGTATTCCCACGATCACGCTGATGAGATGAACCCTCCAGTCTGAGGGTCAGCGTCGCTGCTCGCTCATCATCCCAGTCGCAATATGTCGCCCTCTTCAGCATCGCAGACATACAACACTCTTCTTCTTCGTAGACAGCTCACAGAGCTCACAAAGCATCCAGTAGAGGGGTTTTCTGCAGGTACGGGCAGCGTTCCTCCATCATGTTGATCTCCAACGGATTCCTGACAGAATTATGGGAAAAGGACTTGTCGATGACAACAATCTATATGAGTGGGAAGTCATAGTAATCGGGTGAGCGGTTTCTGCGGGATAGTCTCTTCATTCCACCTTGCTGATCTCCTCGAAAGCCCACCTGATACTCTCTAGTGAGTCCTCTTCCTACCATCCGACGTATTCTGTTACCGATCTACTCGCCCTACTAGCGAAGGTGGTTTCTTTAAGGCCCGGTTGACATTTCCGCCCGAATATCCCCTGTTACCTCCCAAGATGAGGTTCATCACCCCGATGTGGCACCCCAACAGTTGAGTATCTCAGGACCGAGGGGTGACCCCATGTTGACTTTCCGCTCAGTCTACTCAGACGGTGTTGTGTGCATCTCGATTTTGGTGAGAACTATGTAGAGTCACTTGATTTGATCTCATCGAAACCCGGTCAGCATGCACCTGGCGATGATCAGTATGGTTACGAGGATGCAGGTGAACGGTGGAGGCCCGTTCATACGGTCGAGACCATTGTGCGATTGTTGTTGAATCGCCTGAACGCAGGATTGATCCTTGTGTTTTATAGCTCATCAGCGTTATTTCCCTTCTGTCTTCGGACACCCCCAATACGGACAGCCCCGCTAACGTGGATGCTGCAAAGGAAGTCCGCACCGATCTGGCTGGTGTGTTTCTCTGCAGTATATGGGTTCAATCGGCTTACAAACGACTAGGTTACAAGAAGAAGGTGCGGCGGTTGGCGCGACGTTCTGCAGAAGAAGCGTGGTAGCTGTATTTTTGCGTGTCCGTAGTGTTCGAGTCGAATAGTTGTGTTGTTGTTGTTTTAATAGTTGGTTGTGTTGTTCTCGCTCGCTTGTCCAATTCACGTGACTCTGTTCTGAAGCAGAAGGCGCGGGGGTGGTTGCGTTGCTCTTGACCACTCACTCCTTCGTCCATCCATACCGCCAGTCCGTCAACAGTCCCTCCACGATTTCGAACGCAATGTCTGAAAAAGCTGGCGAGGCAAGTTCATCCAAGATTTTCCGTAGATCTGACCATAACCAACATAAACGTAAATCTGCACGTATGTCAAACATTCAATCCACACTTTTCGTCCGTGACCCTATAGGCCGTGCCAGCAGCGCAGAAGGGCAGCTGGACTTCTTTTTTGAAATCGTTGGTTCATGGTCCTATCGAACTTGTCTAGTATGCTGAACGCCGCATCTTTAAAGCCTCGCTGGATTTACCGGAGATCTATCAGCTATGACTGCCCCGCCATTCATACTCTCACCCACGTCACTCACCGAATTCCCTGGTATGTCTATTGACATCAGATTCCGGTACCTGGCACTCACCTCTCTGAAGCCTACTGGTGTGAACGTCCAGAGTTATTTGCCCGGATTGCGGATGGCAAGACGGAGGAAGCTCGTGCATTGGCCGTGTTGCGGTGGTTCATCGTATTGCTTATCCCGTGTTTCTACCAACCCTCGGCGTTCAATCAGACCTTTATAGAGCACCCTCAAAGGCCAGTATACATCACGTAATGAATCAATGGGGTCCGAGAAGAAGTGAGTTGCGTTCAGTCAAGTATCAAACACATCTCATTGCGATGCAGGCCCCTTAATCCTGTACTCGGAGAGTGAGCGCTTTGTAAAAATAAGCGAATGCTGGCTCACCATCACAGGTTGTTCTACGGTTCTTGGCCAGGAACCGAAGAACGTGGGGGCAAGACTACCTTGGTTGTAGAACAGGTTTCCCACCATCCTCCGATCACTGCTTATCACATAGAAAATCACGGAAAGGGTGTTGTGTTGAACGGGCACAATGCTCAAAAGACCAGTTTCAGCGGTTCGTTGTCTGTCATCCCCTGTAGTAATCTACGACAGGCTGACACTGCACGTAGGTGGTAGCATCATCGTCAAGCAGGTCGGCCATGCCATCCTGACGGTCAACCTACCATCTGGCAGCACGGAGGATTATCTGATTACCCTTCCCCGTCTTCGCATTGATGGTCTTTGGTACGGCTCTCCATACATTGAGCTCGTCGACACAAGCTACATTCAAGGGTCAAATGGTTGGCAGTCCGTGGTATGGTCATTATGCATATTAAGCGCTCACATATGCTCACTATCGAACGTCAGATCGAGTACAAGGGTAAAGGGTACTTTTCTGGAACCTCTCACTCGTTTAAGGCGACAGTCACGCATCCTGCGCACTCATTCGAGCGTATTATTCAAGGAACTTGGCACACCACATCGACGGACAAGTCCAATGATGCCATATTCCACGATGTCACGACTCCCAAGGAGGAAGTCACCGTCGTGCCAGTCGAAGAACAGGGGGAGTGGGAGAGCAGACGCTTGTGGTTCCCTGTTGCTAAAGGTATTAAGGAAGGTGACTTTGAGGCTGCTGCGAGAGAAAAGGGCAGAATCGAGGTAGGGATTCATTCATCACCGTCGGTTTCTGGTCTAGTGACGATATCGTATTTTTAGAATGAGCAGAGGCAAAGACGACGAGATGAAGCTGCCGCTAACACTACATGGGCCCTGAAACACTTCAAGCATATCGACGATGATGCTACTTGTCAGTCTCCTAATGTTTTATTCTTCATCTCACCAAGTCTTTTTAGATGAGCGTCTCGCGGCGATGTTCTCTGGGAACCCAGAGACAGAGGATGCCTATGTTTACTTGAATAATGGCCCATCTGTGTAGTCCCCATATCGTTTCGTCTTTATCATCGGAGGACGCATCATAATTGCACGTTGCACTATTAGATGTGTGTAGGCAGATTTTGCTTAGCCTTGCTACTCCCATATTCCCCAATTAATGTGTTTTGTCATTTGGCATCGAATTCTCGGGAAGCGAAACGTCTATTCGCCACTAGTAGCATCATTGTTTGCGGGGTTTGCCCGCTCAACTCTGCGACTGCCCTTCCCAGTCCGCCAACGTTCATTAGCAACCTCGACGTGGTCAAGCCTCTTTCGTAAAATTATCGGAATATATTTGACTCCCCTTCTGTATGTACCTCCGCCTAGGGGCACACCATGCACTGGAGGCTCCTTATTCGTTAGTAATGGGATTGTCGACGTTGTCAGCCCTGTCAAGCTGAATGGGAAGTATTGCGGTGGTGGTGGATGGTGATGGGCAGCGGCAGCTAGAAAATGTGCCTCGAGGGTGGTATGGATGAGGGAACGTTGATGTACAGAATGCAGCTGATGGTACAGGTCGCCCTTGGTACGCGCATGCTCGTCCCCGCTGTGGTCATCGCCAGCCTGCCACTGTACATCCGAGCCTGAGAATGCACAGTCCCAGAGCACGAGAGGTAACGCGTCTGCCATTTGGTACTCTGGTTTTCGATCGACGATGGCCAAGGGTGTGGGCGTATCGGCCGAATCGGAAAACCGTTCGGACCCGTCGACGTTCATCAATGTGGGTACGACCGACGGGTGTTCGAGGCCTGCGCCGACAAGAAAGAGAATAGCCATGATGTGTCGCACCTGGTGATACAGAAATGCGGAACCGACGAGGTCCAGGACGTACACGGCGTTCTCTCCTTGGCCCGAGACGAGGGCGATGTCGGCCCGCATGATTCGACGGCGAAAGTCGGTTATCTGCTTTGCTGGGTCAAGTTTGGACAGGTTGCGAAAGTCATGTTCGCCAAGGAGGGAAGCGGAGGCACGTTGCATTAGAGAAATATCGAGGTCGTGCGCGGTGAAAAAGTACTTGTAGTGTCGATGCGTGCAGTTGAACCGGGCGGAGAAGTTAGGGGAAACGGGGGACCAGGCGATAACGCGGATAGTGGGTGGGAGCACGCGATTGAGGATAGACACATAATGAAGCTCGTCGGTGCGCGGAGGCGGAACAGACGAGTTCGAAGGAGGTTCGTCGACGAGATCAAGCGATGGGAACTCTGGAGGGTCATGGCCAACGTCTGGCATCGGAACAGGTGCAGCGTCTGGATTTGCAGTTGGTGCACCGGGTTCAGACGCTTCTGCGTTGTCGTTTGAGTTTGGGAGGGCACTCCTGACCCAGAGCGAGACGACTTGTCCGGCAGCGCTCACACCGACGTCTGTTCTGCCGCACCTCTCCCACCCACATCCATCTAAACCAGTATCGGCATCCACCAAACGCGCTTTTGCAAATGCCCGGAAGAGTACCTCCTCGACGGTTGGCAACGGAGTGGGGTCGATCTGGAACGCCAAACCGTTGTATTCCCATCCCGAATAGCAAAACTTGACTGCGATTTTGTGGATGGGGTGATCTTTGAAGTGGAAGGGACGTCGCCCGGGACTGTCCGCAGAGACAGCATGCTTTAGTTGTCCGCGACGGGGACCGGCTTTAAGGCGTCGTTCGAGTTCGGTGAGACGGGCGATGAGGTCTTCTTTTGACCAGGTTTCGTAGTTGGGAGACATGACCGGTATATGGGCCTTTGACGGCAGGTAATCGTACCGAAAACAAAACCTTCCGAACCGCATCAGATCGATGCAAAGAAAACTTAGTTCTCACTACTCCGTACAACCACTTTTGAACAGTCTCTAGCCGACATTCGCGCTGAGTCTGGCCGGAAACCCTACCAAAAATCACCGCTATGCCTTCCACGCAGGTATATATACATGAGATATATCGTGAGTACACTTATTCATTCCGTCTTCCGCAAGATGTCATAGTGGCCAGGTCTAACAGATGGACCGTGAAGTGAACATTCCAATCCGAATCGACAATAATTTTGCTCACCGGTATAATAGCACTAGTGGCTCACCACCCCTTGATGCGTTCTCCGAAAAATCGACAAAGTTGACCTGGCTACCATGCCCGTCGAGATAAGCAACTTTGACATGAACATCCAATGCTTGAGCAAGAGCGGCCACTTGAACGTGATCTGTTATTCTTCTGTCATCCTCTTATCCACTACTTGTAAAAACTTGTATACTTGCCGGCCTCCTTTCCGAGGGGCTCCACGAATCGCCTGCAGAATTCATCAACAACAAGTTGCGTCTGTAACTCGGGATCAAAAAGAAAGTCTGCGAATTGTTCATCGACACGCATCTGGGCGGAGGTCAATAGACGCATGTACATCACGATGTAATTGGATGCTAAGTAGACGGGTGAGATGAACAGTCTCGTGCATCGGTCGTTACGCATACTCGCTGGGTCCACGAAATTTTGCCACAGTTCTTCGTTCGCACCCCCATGCTTTGGAGAAGGAAGTCGAGCCAAGTCCTGGAGGATCTCATATGGTTGCCCGTAAACACAATCATCAAAGCCAGCAGCGGCGAGCATATCTCTGGTCACAGTTAAGCGCTGTTCCTTATTTTTTCCCGAGAGCGTTAGGGGATCCAGGTAAGTAAATGCCAATGCTAATGAGTTGAATTGTATCGGATCAGAAACTGGGAACGCCATTTGAAATTAGAGGCACCTCGATAGAAACAATCGCCATCGCCTAAGTCGAGTTCAATGAAACGTGTGCTGCATCCTGAGCAAGGGTGAGAGATACAAACCTTTAGCACGAATTATGGTTTTATATCCTTGATTGATCAACCTGTCTATCTGGGACAGGAAGCTCGGAGAGTTGGAGTATTCATCTCGTAGAAAGGTTGTGGGCTCAGGTGGAGAGATCAGCGGATGTTCCGACTCCATACTCTCTTCGAGCAGCCGCTACAGAGCAATCACGAGGTGAAACAGACATGGCTGAGCAAGCATACGGACTTGATTCATTTCAAAGAGTTGTGCCTGTGTCAAATCAGCGATGTCTAGGTGGAATGGTATAAGCCATTGGGATATAAACCACATGCACTGACCACGTACCCATATCCTCAGGCAGAATAGGGTGTCCGCTAAGAAATGGCGCTGGTTCAGGTGCGTGAGCGTCGTTCACCTCGGGAAGATTGGTGCTTCTCAACCGCGCTGCGATAACTGCCAAAATAGACACCACTCTGAATTTTGTGTACTTACGTGGACTTGGAGGTTTTGCACCCTGAAGGGTATTTGAAGCGGGCATCAGAGACAACAACACGGGACGTTGAGAAATCTCGACTCGACTCAGATATACTTCTCGATCAGTGCATTTGTATGCATCTGTTTTGACAAGACTCGTATCGTAGACTCGTATCGTAATCCTAAATCGTAAAGGTAGTACGTCGCGCGTGGTCATCAAGTTGGCCGAGTATCTCTTCTTGCTCTTCCATCGATTTTCTCGCACTGAGATAGTCAATCACGCGCTGAAACGTTATCCGCCTCAAAGCTTGGACTCACAACGATTGAGCAAAAACGGATACATGGGACGGTTCCTTGATATATTCCAATTCGATCAGGGCTCTTTGCCGAGACGCGAGCCTGTAGGAACATACTCGTACACTGCATGTCAAGAACCCCGAAAACAACCGACTCACTGTTCCATTTGTGTCGGCGGCACCTTGTGGTGTTTGCGTCTTGGCGGCCACACCATTTCTGGCGTCTTGGTTTCGATTTTGCCTTCCCCCTTGGTTTTTCTTGTGGCGGCTTTACGCCGTTTATGCTCCTGAAAGCAAGTTGAGAGTTCTATACGAGCTTCGCCAAGCCATTCGTACCCTGAGTGCTTTTCGGGATCGCTCTTCCTCGATCCGACTAGGGAGCAGCACATCATCGTTGCGATGACTGTATTTCACACCAATTGCACTGAGTGTCTTTTGTACATCGTTCTCCGGGATTTCCGGAAGGTCTGAAAGCGGATACCTTGTCAATATCCTCAGCAAACAAACACGTTGCTTGTCTACCATCATCAAAAAGCAGAGCAGTTAACCCTCGTAGATCTGCCTGTAGAGAACTGTTAGCACAAGTAGTTAAGTGATGATGGTATCGCATCCACCTCTTCCTTTGCCCCCTTTTGATCTGCTTCTTGCACCCAGTCATCCCTGGCCTTTGATCGAGCTCTTGATTTCCCCCCGAGATTCGCCAAAACCCAGTCGAGTTCAACGATGGATGCCTTTTCAATCTTATACAAGTTTAAATAAATCCGTGGGCTTCCTTCTGTCAAGCTTACCGCGAGTTTAGTAGCAAGAGTATCCTCATGAAGTTTAAATATGTTCTTCGCGCCAAAAAGTTCGCCCTGTCTGCTGGTATCCCCTTGCACTCCGGAGAAGTACCTGGCAGAATCATTCTTGTCAAAATCGACAATTAGCTATTCAGACACAAGATCTCACCTCGTTTGTACACTAGCTTGATACCCAATGGCCATCTGCTGCTGCTTGTAAAGCTGTCGGGCATAGATCAACTCTTCAATCGAGCCTGCTCCCAAGAGTCGATAAACATGTACATCGCGAGTCTGGCCGAATCGGTACGCCCTATCCATAGCCTGTAGATCGTGGGCAGGGTCTGCAAGCAATTCAAAAACCATATGAGAGAAGCCATAAGGGTGCAGTCGGACTTACTCCAATTGGGGTCTGCATCGCGTCAGTTCCATCAAAAAAAAACGCAAATCATGTATATTCGCATTTACCAAAGATAACCACTTTATTTGCACCGGTCAAGTTTAGACCTGTTCCCCCAGCTAGAGTAGAGACTAAGAATATGAACACATCGGGGTCATTGTTGAATTTGTCGATCATTGGCATCCCTATAACAAGGTGATAAGTACCCCAAGTGTCAGATAGGTATTTATTCCTTACTCTCAGGTTGCCCCGTAGATCCATCCAGCTTCAAAAAACCATAACCTATCCTGGCATGAACAAACCAAGCATTCGACTTTCACGATTTATTCATACTGCGATTCTTTAGGTGAAATTCCAACATTTCAAGCAACTTGACGGATTTTGTAAAGATGAGGACCTTGTTCAGCGAGTCATTTCTCCAACCCTTGAGCAGCGTATCAAGGACCTGTCAACCATTCCCTCAAATGCGCACAAACTATCCAGATTCCACTGCTTACGGTCCATTTACCACACAATGACGGTTGCATCATCGCTGTTGTGAATTTAGGGATGGATTCACCTGCAAATGCGAGCTCGGCGAGCTCGCGATGTCGGACGGTCTATCAAACGGCAAACTGAGCAACATGACCATATCCTTCAGCGAGTTCCCACCTGCTCTTGACTGTCAGTAGGAGCTTAACATCTATGTATTAGCTATATCGCTATATTACCCGTAGGGGACGTTACCTGGAAGGATTAATGCCAAGTGGTTTGAGATCTTAATCAAGATCGATGTGAATTTTAAAACATCGCCTCTTCCGAACGGATGACAACAATCTTTACGTCTTACAGGAGCATTAGCGACCACTGACCACACTCTACATCAAGGGCGAACCTTTTCCTTGATCCACAGTCGCAAAATTCGTCCTTTCGAATGATATTCTGGACTGGATCCACTGCGAGAATGCGTTTGTATACTCTGATTTGTTGGGGTGTCAGAGGACAAAAGACGACTTCGTCAATCTTCCTCGGCAGCTATGGCATATATGTACATCACGGTATAGGATCAGGGACTAACATGATTTACCTGATCTCTGATAATCTCCTTGGTTCTGGAAAAAAGAATGTAGAGACATTAATATGAAACAAGGTATAGTTTACCTTCGTTTGAAGAAATTTGGCAATAATTTGTCTTTCAAAATTTCTGCAACAGCCTACGAGAAATCAGCCATTGTTTGACAGAAGATATCATAACGCACCAAGGCTTTGGTCCTCTCCTCTTCCGTTGCACTCGCAGATTGACCGATAGTTAATGGCTTGACAATGAATCCTTGCCACTGTTTCATTGACCCCAGTTTTCCGGGATTTGCCCAGTCAAGGATCGTCCACAGCTCGTTATAAGAATTCTGGATCGCTGTTCCCGTCAAGCCGAATCGCTTCTTGCAGGCAAATTGGTGGTACGTCCTAGTCATTCTGGATCGGGGATTTTTGACACGATGAGCTTCGTCGACTATGATAACCGACCAAGGTAGATCATCCAGGAGTGAGATGTCTTTGCGAGCGAGGTCAAACGACGTGATCACTACGGTAGTAACAATAAGTACCATAGAAAAACTGGTCCTAAACTCTACCACTTACCCACATCCAGACGACCCATCTTGAAATCCGTGAGGACATCCTCTCGAGACGTTGGCGAGCCAGTGTAAGAACCAACTTCAAAGTATCCCCACTGGTAACTTGATCGTTAACTAGAGTTGTTCTCGTGACAACTCAAGGGGTACTCGCCGTCTCAAATTCGCGTTCCCAATTGACGACTACTGTGGACGGGGCAATAATCAAGCAAGTTGGCCATTCTGCATTCGTGGGGGGAAGAATTCGGAATTTTTTCCATTCTGTACCATCTTGGAGCTTTGAGACATAGTTTCGTCTCCGATTTGCATCTCTTTGGTCCCCATATTTCTTCATGATAGCGGAGAGGAATGCTATGACTTGGATAGTCTTCCCTGCGCCCCGTAGTTAAGACACCGGAAATATGACACGCATAATACTTACCCTATTGTCCAAGCAATAAAAAAGAGAAAGTCAAAATGGGAAACAAAAGCAAGAATTCGACGTACAAGACCCATATCGTCGCCAAGAATTCCGCCTCGTCCCGTATCATACAAATCCCAAAAAAAAAGTACTCCTTCACGTTGATAGTCTCTCAAATATGTATTGATTGCACCTGGAACCATGACGCCTTTCTCATGGTCCAAAACAAACGGACCAAGTTGTTTCTGGCCCTCACGAAGTGGGAGGCATGGGCGGGGAGTAAATGCCTATAGAAAACAGACTCAATTCCAGAAAAAAAGGACAACGTGCGAGAGGCTACAGACGGGATTGGCAATTATGTCCTCTTCATCTTCAGATTCTGTCTCGGAGTCCGGTGAAGCAAGAGATATCGCCTGAGCTACAAAAATTCAAAATTACTGGATTTGTTGGCGGGTATACAAGGCCGCGCACCGACAGCGTGTGAGGTTCCCACAAGTCCAGAATCTGATTCTGATTCGGTCTCTGAATCGTCTACGAGAAATTGAATGGAAAATTGAAGGCATTCCTGACTAAATTCATACCCTGAACGGAAGCGACCTGCTTGCGCTTTGAAGGCAGCACGGCCCGAGGAGAGGAAGGCGACTTGCGTTTTAGTGGATGTACAAGCGGTTCCACCTCAGACTCCGTTTCTGTCTCGGAATTGTTTGCAATTTGTGCCTTCGCTGCCTCTGTTGGTTTTGAGAATACCGACAATGTTCTAGACACCACAGGTTCCTCCTGGTCGCTGCTCCTGTTAGTGTCGATGTCTGATGCCCCGTCACTGAGCTCCGTGCTTTCCTCATCATCTGAGGCGGAGTGTAGGTCCATGTCATCGCCTGAAGAGCACTAGTTCATGCGCTGCGTAAGATCAATTGTATCAGACTACCATACCAAAGTACTGCAAGAGAGGGTTGGTCTTTGGTTCTGAAATGCGTCGAAATGCATTCCCTGTATGATATGAGGCGTTCGTAGACGAAAGGCACGAACATATGTGCTTACTGGAACTACTTAAAGGTTGACCACCGCCGGGCGCATCACTCTGTTTAGTCCGAGACTTACGGGGCGATGAAGCGTCCCGCGATTTACGAGCACGTTTTTTTTTCTTTTTCGCCTCGTAAACGAACGCACCGGCATTAAATTCTGGGTCGGAATCTGGCTCTACATTGGCTCTGGGCGTCGTGTGTAATTCTGGACAGGCATCAAGTCCACTTACCTAGGGGCGCGGGGATCGCATTCAAGGTTTCTGCGCAAACATAAGGTCAGATAAATGCGCGTAGGGATGAGAGATGGCATCACTTTGTTGATACATAAGATTTATATTTTATTGCCTTCCCCTTTCCATGAGTGTAATCTCACGTATCGAAACACGTGACGAGTGACAAGGTCACGTCAGTCACGCCGTGTCATTGCCGTACACGATACAATCATTTCGAGTGGAGCAACTACGGACAACATTGGAACCAGGTGTACGAAGGACGACAACGGTGAGCAAACACACGAGAGCAGAAAGGAATTGAAAGGAGCAAGTTATGATCGGAGAGAAAGAAATATACGCGGTTCAAGAGGGTTGGCTGGCAGTGTCTCGCAGGGGGAGGGTCGTTATTACACTAGGAACGGGGAGCAGAGGCATACGGTGATTAAGTTGCAGTGCGAGAAAGGAGAGACCGTGTCTTGGATATGTACCAACACGCTACATGATTCCGACGATCACTCTTCATCGTCATCGGCGGCTTCTTCACCGCCGCTTTCTTTGGAGGTCTTCGTCTGTTAGGATCAGAGGTGAATTAAAGCAGGACAATATACAAAAGCAGACTCACATCGGCCAAAGATGCCTTCTCCTCCTCTGCGCGCGCTTTGTCCTTGGCAGCCAGATCGATATAGGGCTAAGTGGAATATTAATAAAGCATACGCAAAACAAACCACTGTGTCCACCTTTTTTTCATCGTCGTCGAGCTCCTTCCATTTCGCTCCAAGAAGTTTGCCGACCTCGCCTGCGAGTAGAGTTAAGGGGATATCACTATAACGGGAATCTGCTGACCAAACCCAGCATCAGGGTTCTCAGCCTTGATTCTCTCCCTCCAATCTTGGCTGAAGAACATGTAAGCAGAAAGAGCTCGTTTTGGCCCTCCCTTAGACTTTGACTTGGTGCCCTTGGCTGTTTTAGCTTCGGATTTCTCAGCAGCCTTGCGCTATGGACGAATGTTAGACAACGTATGAAAAGGAGAGCAAAAAAAATGCATAGGACAGGGTAACAGATAGCATATAGAGAGCTAAATGCATTTGAGATAAAATATGGTACGCGAACCTTGGGTTTAGCTTCCTTGGGCATCTAGAGGCGAAAAGATGAATTAGTAAACGAATCAACACGTCGTGAACACGCGAAAGGGTGTGCAAGTGATGTGGAGTGATGTAGGACACGGTGCGCGTCGACGCGTCGGTGACCAAACAAACACGGCGTCGACGACGACGAACGAGAGGAAGATAATGGGTTGTCCAGCATCGGAGACATCAATAAAGACGATCCGAGTGTAGATAAAATGGAGAGGAGGCCCTACCTTTGTTGTGTGCTACAGTGGGGTGCAATAGGGTAGTGATTGATTTAGGCGGGTGGGCCGCACAGTACAGCTATAGGCAAGGGTTAGTTGGGTGGTTTGGTGGGTGGGAGCCTCGTATAAGGGGACCCTTCGCATTTTCAAACCGTGGGAACTGAGCACGGACTCGCTGACGTAACCGCCGTTCAACAACCGTGTCTCCGCCGAACATCTCCGGCGCGTCGACGCGTTGCGTGCACGCGTTCCACACATCTCTCGGCCGGCATCCTCGGCCACATCCCGGACTAACCTACCCGCTAGGGGTCTTAGAACTACCGTTACAATAGGCATTGTCCATCCGATGTGATTATGTGGAGATATACAATATAAATAGATAGGTGCGCGGAGGTAAACCTCTCTCTCTCTTAGTTGTTACAAGGAAACGATTTGGATTAAGAGCTTACCTTGTGTCTAGGGGTGGACTAAGCATCAGATTCGAAATTCACATCAGGCAAGCACAACTGTCCCAAACCCAGGTCGGGAAGTCGTGCCATTTTGACGAGCAAACTGAGCCCTTGGTCACCAGCGCCTGACCCTGCGCTATTAAGAAGTTCCCAAGTGTAATCATCTATTTCTTCTGCCACGCGACCCCAGGTAGTCTTAATAGCACCGGGATGGTTGAAAGATGCCATAATGAAGCAGAGCGGTGAGCCTATGATTCGAATTATTAACGCGTGACTCGATGACAACCAGAACGCCTACAAAGTCCAGATATTTCCTGCTCACGAGCAAGATAGGGCGATCGTATCTCGGGGAAGAGCTTGGGTGTGTCTTGGATTAGGTCAGGGAGGACGTCACCCAAGGTGTATAAACGTCGGCAGGAAGGACAGACACGACCCGTGGCGCGACTCTTGTTGTACCACAGAATCTGTAAATGCGTTGATAGATGTAAGTCGACTGAAACAGACAGACAGATATACCAAGGCTGGTTCTTCGGGTAAGACGGTACATAGCATCTGCAGTATCTCCTGTTGCGCAAACTCTGCACATAACTCATCATCCAGGGCGGGTGGTTGAGCAAAGAAGGAGGAAAGAAATGCACGCGCATCACGAACGCGAGGCCCATTACCAGGATCGTATATATTGGGGGCAGCGATAAAGACACCGTCATCAGATGGAGTAGGGGAATCGTATGGATGATCATAAACATTCGAATCGTCATCAAGAGGTGGTTCCAAGTGAGCTGGGGTGTTTTTATCATAAAGAAGTTTCTTGTCTCGTTTGCCATGTTGCTTCTTCTTTCTTTTGTTGTTACATGGCCCAGGCATGATGTCGGGAATCGGGAAGGATGAACAGTCACGCGTGACAGACGCGTATGTGACATCAAGTTTGTGTATGTTTGCACAATGACTTGAATTGACTCGGAAATAATGCAAACAAAAAACCTCAAGCAGCTGGAGCTGATCATAATCTATCTTAGACAAGATTACAGGTCTCTCGCGATACACCACAGCTGTTCGCCTTCTCTGGCGCTGTAAAATATCTGTACATTCTCAGTTCCGTCAAGTATCGCGCAGCATGTCTAACACCATAGAACTTGCTCAGGCAAGGCTTGCTCTCTTTTACCGGTTGTCGTACTCATATTGGCTTCCAGACAGGAAAGCGAGATTATCTAAAGTCTCTGGAGAAGAAATACCAGGCTCAATGGCAGGAAAACCACTTATTTGATGTCACTGCCCCATCACAGGACGAACTCTATGGTCTTTCACCGGAACAAGTTAGAGAGAAATACCCAAAGTGGTTCGGAAACTATCCGTATCCCTACATGAACGGATCTTTGCACCTTGGCCATGCTTTTACCATATCGAAAGTCGAATTTGCTGCCGGTTATCAGCGCATGCTCGGAAAGCGCGTTTTGTTCCCTCATGCTATGCATGCAACTGGGATGCCAATCAAGGTGCGTCTATGCCCCGGCTACGTTCTCCCGATAAATCAACTTAACTCTTGCCCAGGCTGCATCAGACAAAATCATCCGTGAGATGGAACTCTTTGGTGAAAACTTTGAGCGGTATGATCCTTATGTCGAATATGACACTCCCAAGGCGACTGCGAATGGTCCCGCTCCTTCCATCTCACAAGTCGGAAAAGCGACAAAAGGAAAACTAGCTGCGAAGTCCACAGGACTAGCCTATCAATTCCAAATCATGCAGTCCATTGGGGTGCCCCGTGATCAGATCAAAAAGTTTGCTGATCCCTATCACTGGCTATCCTATTTTCCACCGATCTGCAAGGTATATCGTATATTGAAGACACTTTCTGTGATGATTCATTTTGCCCTAGGATGACAACAACGCTATGGGGAACCGGATAGATTGGCGTCGCTCTTTCCTGACGACTGATCTCAACCCCTACTACGATTCTTTCGTCCGGTGGCAGATGAATAAGTTACACGGACTTGGTAAAATCAAATTCGGCGAACGCTATACCATTTACAGTCCAAAAGATGGTCAGCCATGCATGGACCACGACCGATCTGATGGGGAAGGTGTTGGCCCACAGGAGTACGTAGCCGTAAAAATGCAAGTGGTCGAGTGGAGTCCTGCAGCAAAAGCCCTCGTTGAAGGCAAAGTCGGTGGGAGAACAGTATATCTGGTCCCTGCTACCCTGCGCCCAGAGACAATGTACGATTTATCGCACTTGCTTCCCGCTTTCTGTTGAAGCGAGCGGTTCGTTTACAGGTATGGACAAACGAATTGTTTTGTTGGACCATCCTTGAAATACGGGATTTTCGCTATCAATGATACCGACGCCTTTCTTGTTTCATACCGCTCAGCGCGCAATATGGCCTATCAAGGCCTCTCCCCTTCACGAGGGGAAGTTGTGCAACTCTTGGAGATCGATGGCGCAAGTATTGTTGGAACAAGGGTCAAGGCCCCCTTTGGAATAATTCCTGAAGTATACGTACTACCGATGGAGAGTATCAAAGCAACCAAGGTATGCCAATTTATTTGTTCCACCTGCATTATGATACTTAGAGTATGCGTGACAGGGAACCGGTGTCGTCACTTCTGTGCCATCCGACTCACCAGATGATTACATGATGACGGAGGAACTACGGAAAAAGGCTGAATACTACAAGGTCAACCCAAAGTGGTTGGATTTTTCGCCTGTGCCTGTTGTCAAGACTGCCAAATACGGGGACCTCACTGCTGTCGAAGTTTGCAAGGAGCTGAAGATTCAATCCCCTAAAGATGCCAAGGCACTCGCAGACGCAAAAGAGGTCGCATACAAGGAAGGTTTCTATGGTGGTACCATGGTCACTGGCAACTTCAAGGGGGAGTCGGTGCAAGACGCCAAACCAAAGGTTCGCGCACAACTCATAGAAAGAGGCTTGGCCGTCGCCTATGCTGAGCCTGAGAACTTGGTCGTATCGCGCAGTGCTGACGAATGTGTCGTTGCCTTGATGGATCAGTGGTACATTGACTTTGGCGAGCCGGCTTGGAGAGCGCGGACAGAAAGGTATGTCATCCCTGCTAGTATTATTGCGTTTGTTTTATACAACCACTTCTTTCAGTTTCTTGGCGAAAATGAACACCTGGACAGTAGAGACACGCAATTTATTCGAGTCGACGTTAGCTTGGTTGAATAAGTGGGCGTGTGCGCGCACGTATGGTTTGGGGTCGAAGATGCCTTGGGATCCTCAGTTCATGGTCGAAAGTTTGAGTGATTCGACGATTTACATGGCCTATTACACTATCGCTCATCTGCTCCAAGGTAAGTGTGACAGTATTCTGTTCGCTCGATTCAATTTAACATACCTCGCCAAAAACAGGTGGTGACATCACGGGCCATGTTGTCGGCCCTCTAGGTGTGAGGGCTGAACAAATGACCGACGAAGCCTGGGAATACATTTTCTGCGACGGCCCTTGGCCTGATCCTGAGCCCTTTCCAAAAGAGAAAGCCAACATAATGAAGCACGAATTCAACTACTTCTATCCTTTCGACTTGCGTTCATCTGGCAAGGACCTGGTACAAAATCATTTGACATTTTCGTTGTACAATCATGTCGCCATCTTCCCAGAGGACAAATGGCCCCTGAGCATCCGCACGAATGGTCACTTGATGATCAATGGACAAAAAATGTCAAAAAGCAAGGGGAATTCCTTGACTTTACGTGAGGGCATTGAAAAGTTCGGTGCAGATGCCATGCGCTTGACCTTGGCTGACGCTGGTGATGGTGTTGAAGATGCCAATTTTGATGAAAAGACAGCCAATGCAAATATCTTGCGTCTGCATACGTTGTTAGGGTGGTGTGAGGTACGTGCTTAGCGTTTTTCGTGTAATATTTCACTCACGAAAACGCCCAGGACACGTTGAAGACCGAATCCAAGTTGCGGATCGGTCCAAAGAGCTACCACGATCGCGTGTTTGAGGAAGAAATCGTTGATCACATCAATATCACCAAGTGCCACTATGACGCGTATGTTTCAATGTACTTGATCTTTTCTGGGACCTCACCTATCGCTCCAGCACTTCCTTCAAAGACGCTTTGAAATATGGCTTCTACGAGTTTCAAAATATCCGTGATTGGTACCGTGAGGTCACCGCTGATGTCGGGATGCATGTCGACCTAGTCAAGTACTGGATACGCGCCTCTACTCTTCTCATGACTCCCTTTTCTCCACACTCTGCAGAACACATCTGGCTGGCGTTCTTGCAAGAACCCCAGTCGATCCAGCTCGCGCATTGGCCCGACCCAGGTCGCATAGCTGACAGGGCTCTCATCGAGGCTGGCATGTACATGCGTGGTACACTCAAGATGATTCGCGACGCCGAGACGACGCTGCTCAAGAAACTGCAAAAGGGCAAAAAGGGCAAGGCAGACGGCCCGTCGTTCGATCCCAAGTTGCCTAAGAGTGTTCGGATTTATGCGGCGACGCGGTTCCCAGAATGGCAGGAGACATGTGTGCAAGCGGTCAAGCAGGCGTATTCCGAGGCCGAGGACAAGGTGGACGACGCGCGCGTCCGATCAATCTTGACGGAGAAAGACTTGATCAAGGATAAACGCGCGATGCCGTTTGTACAGGCCTTCAAGGTATGTAACGGGGCTTTTGAACGAAATAGCAAGTCGGACTGAGTCCCTTTGGCAGCGACGTATGCAGGACTTTGGAGCCAAGGCAGCTTTTAACCGAAGTCTGTCGTTCTCTGAATCACAAGTGCTCACTGAATTCTTGCCATATCTGAAACGGTCATTGAATTTGGTTGATGTGGAAGTGTTCTTGGTTGATGAGGCATTGCAAAGAAGTGAGCCGGGGTTCACGCCGACGATCATAGAGACTTCGGAACCTGGCAGCCCAGCTTTCGAGTACCGCAATGTATAGTAGAGCTTCAGTATCTGTTCGTAATCTGGCGACTGGGCTGCATTCTATATATCATAGAATAAGGGATTGACACCGATTTCTGTCCACACGCGAGACTAATATATTCTAGCTGATACAATGTTGGGCTAATTGTCTAGGTCAGGGAGTTCAAAGCCTGCGGCATGTAGCAACGTAGCAAACTAGAAACGACACATCAGCCCTGGCATCGCATGTCATCCAAGCGAAGCGAACAATCACCTGGACTCTGGAGATATACTGGACCTGTTGGAAATCAAATCCTGGTCTCTCGCTCACGTCACCTAGTGCATCGTCGTAAGTATACAGTCACAAAGACCCCACATGAGTACACACCGCTGCTGTGATACATGGGATCAGCGACTGGACAAAAGGAACAAAAGAAACTCGTTATTCTCAACGTCAGGGCTCATGGGTCAACTAGCTTACTCGGTCCAGCACGTTCAAAGACATGCATAGCAGCATATCCTTGCTCGTGAAAAGACTAGAGGGCGCCTAGTTATCACCCGCATTTGCCGTGAATACCGGACGACACATACCTGGTGATCACTGCAACAAGCGACTGTATACCCGACAGTCAATTCGGGACTGTATATCTCGGCCATCTTAGTAATTAGCTTTGCAACCTCGCGCGATCCGACGCTGGTCGTCGAAACACCTATGTTAGTAGCGGAAAGTGGGTAGGTGAACTAAAGGTGACGCACTGTTCTGGCAAGCCAAGCTGAGGAGGTTCGCCAGGCGCGTGGTACGCAAGCATGTCCCCTTGTATCATCAGGGTCACATTTGCGTTCTGCTCGCGCAACTCTCCTGCAGAATGAACATGACATCAATAATCAATAATCAACGAGCGTATCCAAAACGAACACGCACGCGCGTAGGCTTTCGAGCCGACCAAACCCTGCTCCTCACCCGCAAACGCAACGAGTTCGACGTTAGTATGGAACCTGAGGCCGAGTTCCTTGATTCGGTGGGCAATTGCGAGCAAGGAAATGGTCCCAGAACCATCGTCGTTGGCACCTGGTGCCTATCAATACTACCATGTCACTAGGCAACTAAGGGTATGGGGTATATATACCACTCACGCGTGATAAGCCAAATGATCCACGTGAGTCGTAATGGGCGGATATTAGCACGGTCGACTGCTTGTCTATCGTACCAGCATATTTGCTTTACGCACATGAGAAAACCAAATTAATAAACCAGTGTTAGAAGAGAAGCGCGGCTCTGGAAAACACTATACCAGACAACGTTCGGTGCAAAGTACTCGGAAAACGGCTTGAGCTCACAGGTCAGACCGGCCTGCTCAAACTGAGCCACGAGCCACTCTGCAGCGACGTGCGCACCATCGGTAAAGGAGTGGCGGGATTCGATCCCGGATGTGCCATTTTCGTTGGCAAGGTAGCGAACGTCATCGTGCATTCTGTCGATGGAGAGACCATTGACAATGGTAGCAATGACAGGATCAAAGTGCGAGGATGCGAGAAGTCTACGGATATGGTCTAGGGCTTCCTCTGGGACTGGGAGGATTGGAATGGGGTTGTGTGAGATTAGCGAAGCTTTCCAGTAACGAGGGAGAAAACTCGAGAGAGTGTGTGCGGCGACATCATCTGGGACAGCGACGAGGGCGGATGCGATGGCGGGGTTGTGGTAGAGCAAGGAGACGAGAACGGGCGAAGATTCGTATTCGGGTGCAGTGAACACGGTCTGGTAGTCGCTTCCACTTCGGATGGTGTCGTCGGTGCGAAGCCATTGAAAGAAGCCCTGCACTTGAGCATCGTACGCAGTTGTTCTGAGGGAAGAGTCGATCGCAGACTCGTGAAGCCAGACGAGCTGCTGGTCGACCGATTGCAAAGGAACGATGATGGCAGGAGGGCTGCCAATGAGCTGATTCACACAAACGGACTCGGTGGACTTGAAGACGGCCTGGTCGCCATGAATACCATAAAAACTGGTTAAGAGACAAGACGGCAAGGACTGCAAGACAAGGTCGGGGTAGGGAACGGCGAAGAGAACAGCAGTCATGGTCATTGCAGTATATTACTAGTACTGCTCCTACTCTTTAAGACACGGTTAACTTACTACTTCTTGCCCGTCAAATTAGCCGACTCTATCCACTTCTTCGGGACCCCCCTCGAGACCAGAAAGTCTGACACAATTTTGAGATGCTTCCCTTGCACAAGGACCTCTAGCCCAGACGGTCTGCCAGGTGTAGGAGATACTACCAACGCACCTCATTGGCAGGCAAGACTAGAGGAGCGCTTGACACGCACCAGAAGTTGCACAAGCACACAATCGCCTGAGCTCATCTGCTATTTCTTCACCCTCGAGGGAAAATGGCTCAAAACCTGTCACCAGTGTACTTGCCTTTCTGCCCTGTCGAACCTTCACTACGACTGAGATCGGCTTCAGCTGTCCCTTCCTATCAATCGTCCATCTACCAAAGTCGTGGTCACCACAAAGGACGCAGCATACCTGAGCACCACGTCTTTTCCGTCTGCCTGTATTTCATACCAGCTTTGCATTTTCTCTGATAACCTCCGTACAATCTCCTCGCGCTTCAGGAACTCGACACTCTCGGGCGGCTCTCCTTTGGCGCATACCGTCGAGAGTAGCACTTCATCTGTCCCAACATTTACATACGACCGATCTCGTGCATTCGTGAGTTGCCGCGTGTCGACGTACTTGTTCACCATCGACTTCAACTCCGGATAATCGTACAGTGCCGAGGGGCTATAACACAAGAACACAAGAAGGCGCCACGGCGTCAGCAAATACATTCGAAAACGAACCTGGGAGCCACGTACTCGAACCCCCCCTCGGAGAAAAGGAGGGCAGATCCATTAGCCGCATGGGGTTTCCACAACTCTTTCACCTCCATTTCCCGTATTTTGCGCCTTTCCTCAACTTCTCTTTTCTCTTTTCTCTCTTCCTTGATTTGGGCCTCTCGAAGCGATGTATACGATCGGTGTGCAGCTACATCGGGATGGGTCGCCGACACATTCATCACAAGCGGTTCTGGCTTCATGTCCTTTATCGTCAGCACCCGTTGTTTATCCAGAACCCTGAAAAACGCGTAGAGTGATTTGTGGGTAGAGTGCTTGATGTCAATTTGCGGATAAGGAGATGGCGCTCCACTACACGATGGTTGCCACTGACGAATGGACGCTGGCCGGAAGGGCAGGATGTATGACGAATAGAACGTGCTTGCCGGAATGGGAAAGGATGCGGGCGTGAAGGATTTGAGCGTAGTCGTAATGGCCTGTAGGACAGCACTGCGCAAGATGTCGGAAACTTCTGCTGGGCTGTCAATGGGGACATGATTCTGAGGGAACAATCTCACCTTCCTTGGAGAGTGCCGGCCCGCTCGGGGCGGAGGGAACTTCCTTTGAGTCAGAGGCGAATGATGCAGCGCCGTTCGTCCCACTGGGGTCGTTAGCTACATTGTCGAGCACAGACTCTTGGCTCTCATCAGCGCCAGCCTGTTCCAATTTCAGCGCGTCATTGCCCTTGTCTACATCTCCCTTGAGCTCGATTTTGCTGGGGGGATCACCCTTGTTGCCCATATCGAATAGATGATCCTTCCAGGTGTGGAGCAGGTTGACAGCTTTTCCCTTTGCACCTGCCCTCAACGTGTCCAAGTCCACTGCCAGCCGTCCGACTGCGAGTGGAGGTTCACACATTGGGGTAGATCCAGCTGTGCGTTGTACGACAGCAACGAGCTGAGGTGGTGATACCGTTGAGCTAGATATCTGCAGGACTATGTGGGTGGCCAGTCACGGGAGGGGAAGTCAACTAGATGAAGGAATGTATACTCACCACCTGGAATCATGAGATCTGCACCTCCTACGAGGATGGGCACGACAGATGGTGGTGTGGAGATCCACGGAAGGAGGTCATACTTCTTCCATAAAGTGTAAACTGGAGTATGTAAACATTAGGCAGGGGTCGGTGATGTTGGACGGAGGTGATACCTGTGGGTATAAGATCGTCTGCATCTTTTCCGATGGTGAACCAGAGCGGATCGCCCTCGGGGGAGATATAGACCACCTAAAACCACGGTTGGTCGGTGAGCCTAGTTTGTCGAACATGGAACGATCAGATGCTCACTGTTGGATCATTAGTATAAGTCGCAGTCTTTTGGGACATAATTCCATCTGGTACAAGCAGATCACCGAGCTCAGGGGAATCCAACCCGTATGCCTGTATGACACGTTGCTTTAGCTTGCGACGGTCTGAGCTGCGAAGGGGTGCTAGTGATTGTGAATCTGTATTGGTTGCTCTACGATTGAATGGGTATACCTAAAGTTTTGATGTTGGACAATGGTTTCTTAAACATGTTGCGATCGGCGTGCTGCAAGTAGTACACAAGCAACCACCAGATATGCCTCGCGCAACTTCACAACGTTTCTCGAAGAGACATCCATCCTCAATAAAATCAGCAGCAAGTTCTTCGAAAAACCACGACAATAGTGAGAGATGCCCATCTGGCGTTCGAAATCCAATCTTCAACACCGAGCGATTCGGCCAGCATATCCTCAAAAATCCCCAGATCGCACAAGCGTACGCACCCGTCCGTGTCAAAGCCATAGCTTGATCGCACACACTTTTTTTCATTCTCAGAATCGTAGACAAGGCATGCAACTGACACCTGTGACAGTGCTGGGAGCTGATGCACCTCTAGGCCAATCTCCGCCCCACGGACAAAGTCCTGGAAGTTGGCCCTGGTACTGGGAATCTGACGGTCCGCATTCTTGAAAAGGTGAAACATGTGACTGCCGTAGAGATGGACCCTCGAATGGCGGCAGAGGTCACGAAGCGCGTCCAGGGAAAGTGTGTAGCAATATCCTCCCCTTCTACGGAGCAGCCCCACTCACTCATAATTCTAGACCTGAACAACGAAAACTTGATATCATTATTGGGGACTTTGTCAAGGCCGATCTGCCTTTTTTTGATGTGTGTATCTCCAACACACCATATCAAATCTCATCGCCGCTCGTCTTTCGTCTGCTGTCTCATCGACCCTTATGCCGTGTCGCCATCCTCATGTTCCAGCGCGAGTTTGCGCTCCGGTTAGTTGCCCAACCTGGCACAGAGCTATGGTCGAGACTGTCTGCAAACGTTCAACTCTACTCCAAGGTGGACTTCCTCATGCACGTCGGGAAGAACAACTTCCGACCACCACCCATGGTCGAGTCGTCTGTGGTGCGCATGGCACCGCTTGATCCACCACCACCTGTCAAGTTTGAAGAGTTTGACGGGCTCGGTCGAATAGTGTTCTCGCGGAGAAACAAGACAGTTCACGCGACGTTCATGGCAAAGGGTGTGATAGATATGCTTGAAAAGAACTGGCGGACGTGGTGCTCATTGCAGAACAAGGTAATTGATATGGGCGTGCTGTACTCAACACTCTCAACCTACTGGTGTTATAGATGGTTGACGACAGTGTGAGCATGAAGACGAAAGTAGAACAAGTGTTGGATTCGACGGGATACTCGGAGCAAAGGGCTGCAAAAATGACGGTAGATGATCTGTTAAAGTATGTGTATTTTAGCCAGTCTGAGAGACTTCTGACGTTTGGACAGACTGTTGTCGACTTTCCATGAGGAGGGCATCCATTTCGCTTAAGTCGTACTACGGTACATCATGTCATGTGACCCATGTATCAAAACACGTGACTATATACCACGTGATTTAGATAGACGCGAGTTGTGTGTTGTTGCACTCGCTCGTCGTTTCATTTTGAATGGGCGTCGCTGGCTTGTGGGAGGTGAAAAACAAACCTGGTTTCAACTGTGCTCACCGACAGACGTCCTTTCGTTAGGTTCTACGTCCAGCTGGACAAGTCCGCTCGCTCACAGAGCTCGCTGTTCACGATGGCTTCAATGCCAATCCGTCCGATCAGCGTGGCTTTCGCATTGGTATCGATGCTTCCATCTGGTTCTTTCATGCTGCGTATGGCAGAGAGGGAGAAAACCCAGAACTTCGTACGCTATTCTTTCGTTGTTGCCGCCTGCTCCAGTTACCTTTACTTCCACTCTTCGTCTTCGATGGTCCAAACAGACCTGCCGTCAAACGTGGAAAGCGCGTCGGTGGAAATATACATTGGCTTACTCAGGGCATGAAAAACATCATCGACGCATTTGGCTTCGAGTGGTGGGTCGCTCCAGGTGAAGCTGAAGCCGAACTCGCCTACTTCAACAGAATCGGTGTCATCGATGCCGTTCTCAGTGATGATGTCGATAACTTTCTCTTCGGTGCTACCATGGTCATCCGAAAGTACATCCTCTTATGCCTCTTCTTATCGAGTTATCTGATCTTCCCAGTCCAAGCAACACCCTTTCAGGAAACCGTGCGCACCCTGTCAAAAATGCTCAAGGAAAGGACGACGGAAATCACGTTGTCACTTACACCGCGAATGCTATACTCTCTGATCCTTCTGTCGCTCTCTCTCGTCCAGGTGTTATCCTTATCGGTCTTCTCTCGGGTGGTGACTATATCCCTGCTGGTCTCCCTGGCTGTGGCCAAAAGTTCGCAACTGGTCTCGCCCGTGCTGGTTTCGGTGATTCCCTTTTCAATGCCGTCAAAGAATTCAGAGGTGCCAGGCTTGATGCATTTCTCGACCAATGGAAAAAAGACATCAGAAACGAATTCAAAACGAACAGAAGCGGTCTTCTACCCTCAAAAAAGCCGTCTCTCGCTGCCTCACTCCCAGATGACTTTCCCTCAGTCCCCGTTCTCATGTCGTATGCAGACCCCATTACTAGTGAAAATACGCGTCAAAAAGGCAAGCGTAGCACCCCGTCTAATATGTGGAGAAATGACCCAGACCCAATGAGAGTTGCCTCCCTCTGCGAGCTCTACTTTGAGTGGGGAGTCAAAGACGTCATCGTGCAAAGGTTCAGAACCGTCCTGTGGCCCGGCATTGTCTGCAGAGCGGTCCGCAGGGTCGTTGTGGACGGGGATGCATGTCGACGTCCCATAACAGATCATGAACGTCGTTCCGATAGCGAGGGAGACACCACTGGTCGTTCATCGCCTACAAAAGAATTTGCGTCCACCCTTTCCGCCCTTACACTTTCATCTCCCTCAAAAAAGTCTTTACTTATCAGTAAATCTCCGTCAGACCCAACACTGTCTGAATCTTTCGCTCTATCTTCGCTTGTTCCGCTCACTTCCTCTGTATTACTTAGCTCATCTCCTTCTACATCCCCGTTATCCGCTCCTGGTCCACCTCCGCTCCTCCTCGAAGTCCTTTCTCAGCGCAACCATGCTTCTACTGATTGCATACTCGAATACCGGGTCCTCATCGATCCTACCGCGCTTGTCGAGCGTGCAGAGACCGGTGTAAAAGGTTTACGACCTCCTCTTATTGGCGGATTGTTTGGCACCGATGAAGACGAGGACGATGGCACACTCAACCAAGATGTGGATGAAAGTGGAAGCGAAGACGACATCGAACGTCTGGAGACCGCTGCTAGCGCCGCATCCAAGCCAGGCAAGAAGAAACGCAAGGCACGTCGACACGTCCCGACGACGCCACTTCGTCTATGGTTGCCGGCATGTATGATACGTGTTGCGGCGCCTGCCTTGGTGCAGGCATATGAGGAAAAGCTCAGAGTGCGTCAGGAGAAGAAGGCGAAACGAGGGACGAAGGGGGGACGGGGCGGGCGTGCTGTCATGGGCATCAGACCGACCTTAAGAGGGACACGCACGAAAGACGCTGCGAAGGATGATGGCAATGTTTCTGCGCCAAAGCCCCCCGTAGCGGGAATATCAAAGGCAAGGTCCAGGCTAGCTAGAGTCGACGGAGGGAAGAGGAAACTAAAACAGGTATCCGAGGCACAAGACGATGCGTACGAGTGTTTTGACTTGAGCGCTGGAGAGAGTCTGTATTCGTCTGACGGGGATGTCGAGGATACAAAGGGCGGAGCAAAGGTAAAGGCGACAGAGACTGACGCTGTAAAGCCAGCTATGAAGGCGAGTGCAAATATTGGCTCAAAGAGCAAGAAAACGACGGCCACAAGGTCGATGGTAGATTCCCTTGGCGCCACGAAACCATCTACGACGCGGACGACCAAATTGAAGCCTTCCACTTTGCAACCTAACCGGAAAGTATGTGAAATAGGAGAGGAATCCACGGACGTCGATATCGTATTTTCTTTACCAAAATCATCACGTCCGCTTGACGTTCTCCGTGCTCAGAAAGGGTCCGATAGCGTTTCTGTCAACCCGACCCTCATGTCCAAACCGAAACCCACTGTCGTTCCACGATACGAGGAATCCAGCGCACCACAGACTCGACCATTAGGATCCCAAACCAGTGAATCAAGCACTTTGCCTTCTCTCCGAAAGAAATCTTTGTACATGGACGTCTCTGATGAAGACACAGCCGTCGAGGTTAGTGACGTTCGCCTTCCATCGTCTAGTACGATAGGAGCTATCAGTATGCGGGATGGGCAAAATGGTGGCGTAGTCAGTTCTGGCAGCTTTTGAGTGATTTGGTCAGAATTAATGAATGGATAGGTCACAAGTCTTGGCCCTGGCAATATTGCGTCGACCTCTTATACTTCCCAGAGCATAGGCGTAACTGACCTTATAGCCAAGGGAAGGTCAAGGGGTGCTTCAGTATCAACAGTTTCTTCCGATCATACCTCTGCACTCTCTGTTACGGGGACAGATACCAGACCGTTTCCGGGAACGAACATTGGTACAGTCGACACTACGCCAGTTCTACAATCATCATCGAAATTAAGCCGTATTCTGCTTTCCCAATCGTCTTCGGAAAGTGAAGAAGGTGACGAGGATGTGCGGGATGAGTTGCCCAGGTTTCATCGTGGTTCTGCCAGGTCGAGGGTGAAAAAGACGGCGGAAGCCAAAGTTTGTCGACCCGCACCTCGGCCATTCCCAATGCAGTTCGCGCCAGAGCCGCCATTATCCTCATGTGTTTCAAAGTTCCAACAAAGCGGTGGTATGGTCGAATCAAATGTATTCACTACCCCGCCCGGTCCATCACCACCACGTTCTCCCACACCAAGCCCTTCACCTATCAAGGTTTTCCCTATCCGTGGGTTAGCAGGACTTGCTACGCCTGGGAAAGCAAAGCAGTCAAGCGGGTCCCCGACCAGCCCCGACTGGTCTGCGTCTCAGGTCCCCGCCGAACCAGGCCGAAAAGTTGAGTCATGTCGCCGGGTGTCGCCGGATAGGGATGCACACTCATCTGGGGAAGAAAAGAATAGAACCCTCAAATCACCACGCAAATCCGCGGCACACTCGTCACCGCGATACATCGCCGGTCCGCACAAACGCGCGTCATCTCCGACACCGCACGGACCCTCTCGTGTGGCTTGTGTGGGTGAAATTGGGCCACCAAAGTTTGGTAGATCACTAGACAATTCTTGGTCTAAAGATACCACTAATGGTATTGGGTCGAAACCTCGACTTAGCGACACTTCTGCGATTTACATTTCAAGTGGCTCTGAAGACGAAGGAGGTGCAAGGCTCGAAGTTGATATCAATCGAGGCGACGGAGAGACAGAGGCAGACAAAAGGCCGAACGAATGGACGCAGCAAGACGTGGATGGGCGGGCGGACACGGGTATGATACTCTCTGCGCCGCCCTCCCCTGTTTGTGCTCCCGCATCTCGTACACGGGGCCCGGCTCTTTCCATTCCTGTTTCTAAGCCGATGCTTGCGTCAAAGTTCAAACCCGCGCCTACTTCTAACTCCATGGCGCCCACACACACACCGGCCGCCGTATTGCGGACGTCTAGTAAACCAACTTCCCAAGGTGCGACGCACGACGAAGTCGCACTTCACCCTGTACACCGCGCTCCTTTGCTTGCTGCACGTGCCAAGCGAGGCAAGTGTAAAGGCGAGGACGTCATCGATCTCACCTCAGACTAGATCAGACCTCTTGCCGTTCACTCGTGGATGTCCGCTTACATTTATACTATCCATCTTACAGTGACAATGTACCACTTGCCATTGGACCATTCGACTCGTGCCTGTCTTCACTATTTTGGCATGGAGTCTTCTGCAAAGCATTATCCGTTCAAGTTCATGCGACAACGAACGGAATGCGGATCGGGATATATAACACCGTTGGTAGCGCTGAGCCGACGCTGCATTCAAAGTGTAAATCTTGCTTCGAGAACAGACAAATGTATTATTACAACACGACAGCAGCTGGTAGTTATAGGCGTGTGATGTAGCATTGATTACAACATGGAATGGAAAACCCTGGAAAAGTGAATGTTTTGGGTGTGGTTGATATCCTTGAGCGTGATAATGCTGATACAACAAACGAAAAGAAAATCTCCGAGTGAATAGTAGTAGAAATGAGCGACAGAAAAGGCCAAAAAAAACAAGGTGCGCAATGCGCACCATAAACCTCCACTTTTTCGAATAGTGAGGCGGGCTAAGTCTTGCTCAATAAACCGTTGTAAAGTTCATCGACTCTTCCCGTCCGACCATCCCTTCCATCCCCTCCCCGCTTCTACCTATCCCGCCACCTGAAGAATCCTCCATGTTCTTCACAAACCTCTTCACCACGTGCAGCCTCTGCCTCCAATTGGTCGTAACCTCCACTTCCATCTCATCTCCTTCCGTCTTCTCGAATACGTTGGCAAACCAGTCGCCCAACAACGTGAGCTGCCTCACCAGAAGGGGAAGTTTTTCGGCGCTGATGAGTTTGAAACACCCCACCGGTATAAAATCTTTCATCCCTCTCGCCCGCTGGACCGTAACCTTGAAGTACTCATTCTCAGCTTCATGCGGCGGTGTAATCGTACCCGTGCCCAGACTGGAGGGCGCAAGAAGCGGTGATTGTAACGGAGAAAGTTTGACATCCACCGGCGGCGCCGCAGTGCTCCTGAAATTCGAGAACGCCGTTATGGCTCCCAACGAATGAGGCTCGATTACGATATTCAAAAACTGAAATTGCGTTGCGAGCGTATCGAACCTGTATGGTCTGCCGCTATCATTCCACACGATCCTGACGTAGTCGTTCCCGATGTGCCTCTTCTTGTTCACGCAGTACTCGTCGTCAGCCGCGTTGGGCATCATAGTAGCAGTGTGGAAGAGCACTTGGCCGATGTCGTCCCACCATGCGTAAGCGTACTCCCCGTCTTCGTCAGGGTTCAGACCGCCAGCATAGACGTCGACTTGCCCGCGGAGGTTGACGAGTCGCCCGATTCCTTCAAGAAACCGGGTATAGGCAGGCGAGCCATAAGTATTTCTGAGGATCTCAAGCTCGTGAGATTGGCCTGGGGCAACATACATGATTCCGACTTTGTGTGTGTCGATGACGGGAGTACGGTCGAGGTTTCTGAAAAGGGCAGGAAGAGCAGACTCGTCAGTGATTCGACGATGTCCAGGGGCGTTAGGATAAGAGGAGAGCTGAAGTGGCAGAAACGAAGGGTCCACCATGACCTGTTTTCGACGCTGGGAAGGGGCAGTCTTGCTCCAGACATAGCCTGTGATGGGGTCTGGAGCAGGGAGTAAAGGTGCCTCAGTGGAAACCGGGGTAAGGTCACATATTTCCTGCGCGTGAGTGTGTAAGAGCCTGTAACACGGACCAAACGGGGCCCTCTTACGCTGATAACACCAGCCGGTTGCTCCATCTCCTTCGGGGGGTCAGGCCGCTCTGCTCTGGCAATTTCTCTCTCCATAAGTAGACCAGCAGGTAAAGATACCAGATCCGGCTCGACCTCCCCGGGCCCAACAAGTGGAACATTCTCCAACTTGCAAATGAGTTTGGTGAATCCGGATGGGCGCCTGGAGATAACCTCAATCCATCCTAATCTTGACAGCGCACGGATGGTGACGATTGCATTACCCATCAGCCAAGATTTTTCGCTGATAACAGGTTCCGATGAAGTGAGATTGGCGGTGGTGGGATTCATGACAATTTCGCTTAGCACCGAGTTTGCGGGTCGAGGGTCAGCACTAGCAAATGTATATCGGGCCAGCCAGTCAAAGCACACTTCCGTCGGTTCATCAATCTCAGATCTCCCTTCATTGGCCAATAGTAGTTGCCTCGTGATATATGGAATGTGTCGGGACCGATCCGGAAGCCTCACAGACAAAAACCAAACGTAAACCACATAGAAGGAGATCATCCGCACATATTGCGACATTGCCCACGAGATAACAGGCGTTGCCCCGGGACGATTGTGATGTTGAAGATATTGCAAAGCAACACCAAAGACCATTTTAAAGTCGTCTTCGCGTAGGTTGGCGTGCAGTTCGGGGATAGATCCTATAACAGAGAGAAAGCTAAGAATGTGAACGGCCATATCGGGACTGGACATGATCTGCGAGAACTTCTCGAGCAGGGGAGGAAGGCTGCGTTTAACAGAAGACGTCAGCTCGAAGGCCGAAAGTGTGAGCGCATGGAGACAACAAATAATCGTCGATGGGTGGCCATTCAGCCCTTCCCTAAGAACGTCAACGAGGGCGTGTCGGAGCGGGAGTTCGAAACAGCGTCGGTAACTTATCAAGACCGATAACGTATGATACGCAAGTCCTTGGGCATCTCGCGCTTTGAGCCCCGTGGGCCACCGCTCGATATGAGTACCCAGATCTCCAACGGTGACGCCAGAACAGATCACTGTCAGCAACCTCGCAATAAGTAGTCGACATTTTGGCCCGCAGAAAAGGTGTTTGTTGGATAATTGTACTGGGAGGTGACACAACACATAGGACAGAACGTCCCAATTTTTTTCTCTTTCGAGGATTCCTAGAATGCCCGAAAGATAAGTGTCGATCGGGACAACGCGAGAGGATTCTTGTGCTGGGTCATATGACGCGATACCTTCACTGGGTGTGTCCGTGTCGATCGCGATAAATGAAAGTGTTTCTGGAATAGACCACAGCATCTCCCTCCATTTTGTACCAGTTAAAGCAGAGTGAGGAAGCGAAACGGGTAGTGAGGCTCTTGAGCGACTCCTGCTTGACGTCGACTGCGAGGGTCTAATACCGCGTCCACGCGAAATCCTTCTACCATCACGTTCCTGCACACCTTTCGAACGACGAGAAGAAAGATCCTCTTGGAGGGCATCGGTGGATTGCACACGCTCATCCTGGTGGGTTGTATCAGGTCCACGACTAACTAACGAAGCGAGATAGGCACTGAGCCCATCTGAGTCGTAATGTGCTTCAGCAAAATAGACGCGATGATCCCGGTCGGCTCGAAGACGCATGAGAAATTGCAAAGCCAGAATTCGCGCTCGGGGGCATCTTGCATCTGTTGCCGTCTGTACGATAATTTTGTATATGCGAATAGCAAAGTCGACATTTTCCTGCGCTAATGAGTATGGCGTGAACATGAGTTGGCCAAAGATCGCAACCAATGAGACCACAGCAAGAGACGCTCGAGTGAACGTTTGCTCTGGGGATGGCAATGAGACAAGAGGTGGTGGCGGGTTGTCGGGCTGCTCTTGTGGATGCTGGGACTGCGGGCGTGACCCTGCAAGTGTCGATAGCAAGGACATGACGGATGGCAGTCCTGAATCCCGGACAGAGCTGGTACGGTACTCTGATTGTCTTCGCGAGAGAACCGGCGATGCTGCAGTTGTGGAACCCCCTGATAAAGGTACAAGTGGACTGGGAGATGGCGTTTCCGCTATGCTCATTGAAGCAGTGTCGTCATCGTCTTCCGTGCTGCCATCCAAAGCAATCGTCTGCAGGAACTCGACCATCTCCTTCGTGGCCGTGTAGGGAGAAGCACTGGGGGAAGGGTCAGCCCAAGGCATATGTCGGTTAACGGCGCGCAATACGACTTCATCGGCGAGGATCCTGGCCATAACTATGTTGACAGAGGTATCCAAGCTGTCGTTCGCATCTCTCTGACAAAACTTAAACACCAGTTCTGCCAAGTCCATTCTGTAACTGTGCATGTCTTTTAAAGAGTCGTATATTGCCTCAAGCGCCTTCATGACTTCGAGTCGTGTAAGAGGGCGTGTGGGACCAAAGATGATCGCGTTGGACAGAATGCTCTCCCAGTTCCGCAACCAGTCCGGTGAAGCTGGGGATAAATCATGTTGCTCAAACATGACTGCAGGGAGTTTGGTGGTGTCCGTATCAGTCAAGTGGTCAGCGATAGATAAGAGTGTGGTAGAGAGCGAGGGATTCATATATGTAGAGTGTTCTCGCGCCAAGAGAGATGTCAGCGTTCGCAAAAACGGTGTCAGTGCGTCGCTAGGCTGTGATAATGGGACGGTCAACATCGTCTCATCAGGATTTCTACCGATTCCAAAATTAGTGTTGAGACCGCCAGGAAACCAAATAGAACGCACTTTAGAGGACGGACAAACGATGCTAAGTGATGCAGGGTCTCCCCAGCGAGGGCAGCTTCCTCTTCATCCATGTCGACTCCATCTTCCCTCTCGTCAAACTCTTGAAAGATATCTTTCAGAGTGCCCGCAGCTTCATCCAGTATACGATCCCTGTCAGCACGTACAACCTCATCGAACTCTTCGTTGGCTCGCTTTGCCCAAGCCTCGAGGGACTTGCACAACATACGCCCCAGCTTCAGCAAGTCCAAGCCCGACAAGTCATCCTTTGACCATGCCCGCTCCATCAAATCCTTTTCGAGGTCCATGTGGCTGGGTGCCCCGGATGGTGTATAGTTGAGGGTACTCAATCTTCCAATGTATGCTCTTGCCATTTTACTACACAGCGCCTGACGAATGTCTAAGCGCAAAGTCCGGTGTGCTCCGAGGGATGTTGCAAGGTTATTAGGGTCCAATATCTGATCGGTAGGAGATAAATGACGTTTAAGTATCATCATACATGATGCACCATAGGGCCCTGAAAAGAGAGAATGTAGCATCTTTTGTATGCGCTCCTCCAGACCCACAGGACCTCGTGGATGGCCGCTCGTCACGGATAAACGAGGCAACGGAGAGGCAAAGAATGCCTGAGCACGGAACAGAAGGGGAAGAATTAAAGTGAGTATTTTTGGAGCCAAGGATTTCAGTTGGGAACGTAGATGATCAAGGTAAATTGTGATCATTAATTCTGCAGGATGTCGCAAAGGTTGGACAGCGGAGGGAGGCATAGAACGAACGGAAAGCGACGACGAATGTCTCTTGTGCCCATTGGATGCTGCTTTCGTGGTGGTAATCTGTTCACTCGACCCGGTTGGGGAAACGACCAGGTAAGGGTCTGAAGTGAGGAAGGTGAGTGGGAGATCCATTGCTTTGAAAACCAAAGATGCGTAAAATTGGAGAACACTGGCAAGGTCTCCCTCTGAGATGCGAGCAACGACGTCGGGATGTTCAAGGATGGAGGACACGAAGGCGGCGAGAAGTTCGATGCTCCGCTCACGATCAGCCCGTTCTGGGAGGTCGGAGGAGATGTATGATTCGAATGTGCCATCTATCCAGCCTTTGAGGAGATTAAGCAGAGGTATTTCGATGCCAAAGGCTTCGCTTCCACCTCTGGTAAGGGCACGGAGAGCATGCAGACGGTAATTGCCAACCTCTGGAGACCAAGACGTGTGTAGAAGGAGAGCGCAGTGGGCGAGCCTATCAGAAGTAGGGACAACGCCTTCGTATCTCTCCCAATAAGAGGTCATGATCTCATAGCCTGTACACTGCAGTTGTGGGGGTGAATCGACACTGCAAAGGGAACCCAGGAGAGGGATTAGAATAGCGGCTTTTGGAAGTGGAGAACGGGTGGTGATGGCAGCCGCCAAGGCACGAGCATGAGAGAGATTTGGGACGGCAGGCGGGGATAAGGCTTCGACGAGGGCATCAAAAGAATGCGTCGGGGGCTGAGGGTGGGGCTGGGGTGCAGGGTTTGAGACGGTCTCTAGCCTGGGTCTACGCCAGCTGGCAGTGAAAGAGGAGAAAGTGGTGGTGTTTGATCTCTGTCTGTTCTTTGGGCCTACGACATCTGCGTCTGGCTGGGGACGGGCCATGTAACGTCTGTTCCTGCCGACATCGCCATCAAGGGACGGAACGGTATTGACAAGGAGAAGCTCACTAGGATGTACGTGGTGTATACACGATGTCAAAAGGGCTTTTTGGTCGTCAAAGTTCGTATAAGAATCGTGTACAGAATGGTGCTGGTACCAATGAAGATACGACGACGACAAAGTGAGCTCGACATTGGCGATTTATCTCAACTGACTGACAAGACCCCGAACACTGCCTAATATGAGAACACTATTCTCAAGAAGTTATATTCTCAAGCTATAAAAACATCTCGCGGACGACGTCTTGCCTCGTTGCAGATCTACAGAAGATCGAACATGAATACGGAAGCGGATGTCTGCGAAGACGGTTAGCTTCGTTCAGCCAATCCCAGACAATCAATCGCACCGGACAACGCCCGTCGTGAATTTGGGCTCAACATCAATCTCGATCCCCGCTTTATCCTTGCCTTTGTCGATCCGTAGCACGGCCAGAATGCTCACAATCCCCATCCATAGTACAGAATCCGCCATCCACTTGCCCGGACAGTGTCTTCGTCCAAAACCGAAGGCCACCCGCGAGGTGAGCGGGTCATTGTCCATCACACTCCCATCCTCGTTGAGGTGACGCTTCGGATCGAATACATACGGATCTGGGTACTCACTCTCTTCGTGATGAATCTCCCTTCCACAAGCAACCTGTCAGAATCGTCGAGCGTCCCGTTTTCATCACTCACCACACGTTAGGCAAAATCATGGTACCTGCCCCGCGTCAAAACGGGACATCACAAATCAAGTCACGCAGCACACCTTTTGGAATGAAATGCCCTTCAAAGACATCCTCGTAATAGGTCATATGGGGCAACGCTGTGCCGTGTGTTTCATCAGCGCTCCAAATGGGGCCCTGCGCGGCAACGAACCTAATGGTACGCCACTATGCCATCTCATTGTCTCTCGTAGGACAGCCTCAACATAAGGCAATGATTCTCGATGGGTGAAATCCGGAAGAACACCCCCAGCTACAATCGAATCGATTTCAGCTTGGGCGCGACGTTGGGCTTCAGGGTAAAGGATCATCGCCATCAGAAACGCTGACAACGTCGCTGTGCTCTGCAACCAGGCTCAGCTGACGTCGAGAATCTGCCCGCGATGCACCGCTCACCGAGTCATACCCCCCTACGGAAAAAAGGCTATGAATCAATTAACGAGGCAATGAAAATTTAGATTCCTACCGATGTAGACAGTCGCCGCACATTCCTTGATTGCCTTTTCTTGAAGCGTGTGTTCTTCTGTCCCATCCAGCTTGTCCAACAAATCCGAAACCATAGACTTTGCAAACGAACCACCCTTCTGGGCCACAGCGTCACATGGAAACGTCAAGAAGGTATCAATACATTGTTCGCACCATACTCTCCCTCACATATTCGAATGGACCATTCAGTAACCTCAGGGATAACTCCTGAGACCTCAGTGCATTCCTCTTGAATGTTGCCCCTGGAAACCAAGCGGGTACATTCACCACTGCACGCTCACGCGGGTTCAATAACCAGTTCCGCATGTTAGCAAGCTCCGTCTCCACTAATAAAGGAAATACTCACGGAAAGGAAAGGCGGTTAGCATCACATTTCGCTCAAGGGGCAAACTATCATTTAACAGTTTGGAGAACTCCGCAAGCGGTTGCACGAGTGGCGCATCCAGTGAGTCCACCTCGTATCCGTAGGTAAATGCCATAGTGATAGAGATGATGTATCTGGATAGGCTCAGCAACACATCCGGCTGGCCACGGCAACTTACAACTGAATATGATTTTCGAAATCCTCTGGTGTGTCAAGAAGGTTCCGGATCAGCTTCATTGCTTTGGCTCGATAGATATTTTGGTATGCTTCTACAGCCTCTAATTTTATCGCTTGATGAAATATTCTTCGGTGAGTCCGCCATTTCGGTCCATACGGGAGGAATGGTGTGGCAAAGTCGATGCCAAATCTGTCGATGAATGTGATATCATGCTGTGTCAGTGAAATAGTGTGAGACGATGCCAAAACTTACAGTTTGGTGATGCATGAAGACGGACGTCCGGAGTACATTGATGATCGTTGGTCAAGCAGCTGATTGGCAACTCTCTTCGAATTGATGATGACGACGTCCTGGCCTAACAGACGACAGTATACGATGGGACCTGACAAAGATGAGAGCTAAACGCCGGCGAAGGGGCTTACTCACCATATTTTTTTCGCCAAATACTGTATGTTAGCCACGGCTGGTCTGGGTCGATATCGAGAACGTTGCCGATAAAAGGGAGAGGCTTCGGACCTGGGGGCAAAGGGAGTCCGTTTCGTGACCGCGAGACGCGACGGCAGCGAATCGCGTAACCAAGCCAGATCAACGTGAGTACTAGAAAGAGAGCAATAGAGTAAGCCATATTTTCTGGACTCGCCGTTCATGGTCCCTTTATTTTATACAAAAGTCCGAGAGAGCGCTGCGAGTGGAACGGCATCAAGATCTTTGACTACCGCTTTTCTGGTCTACTCGTGATTTTAGTCACGTACATTGTGCCATGCGATTGAGAGATTACACGTCCGGAATTCGTCAGAGGTTCTGAGACGCACCACGTAAGTGATAGGCTTGAAGACTACGATCATCTGAGGCACTCGGAAGGTGGAAGCATGACCATCGAATTCTCTCCAACACCCTTCGCCGCGGTGTCTCTCGCTCAGGATTCGGGCTCTTTTGGATTGGGAATTACTCTCGATTCTTTGATTACTTTGGTACCTCCGGGAAACTGTCTTCTGAAACAAGTACCGTACTTTCTGTATCGACATTACAACATCGGGGGAACACGGTGAAAGGCGCACAAACAATTGGTATTCGCGGTCATCACGATCAGAGTTCAATGCAAGTGGGTATAAAGGACTGAGAAAAAAAGGCGTGAAAAGACGTAAACCGTTCCGGGGCCAAGAACACTAGATTGCAATGACAACCCAAGAGGCACCGAAAGAAAAGGCCCGACTTGCGTGCTTGTCGCTGCCTATGACGGCATTCATCGAGTCACGGTGGCAGGGACAGAGTGTCGCTTCGGATTATGGTTGTTTCGTCCCTTCAATGGCGGGGATGACGATTGGGTGCCGTGCCCGCCATGTCCGTGTTGCTGTACAGACCGAATAGACCGAATGCCACAATCCCGAGGAGCTACTTCCCCACATTTCACGTGTGCTCTGTCGATGGAAGGCGCGCAAACGAGTCAGATATAGCTCTTCTGCTTCTGATTGTATTTGGTCTACCCACCGAAGTCCGCAGTCGTCACACTCGAGAACCGGCTTCCAACCAATCCTCTTCGCACAAATATCGCATTTCTGGACCAGAAGGCCACTCGAGAAAAACAACTCAAGCGGATTCCAACCTCCATCGAGATGGCGGGCAGGCGAAGTCGACACGGAACGTTTCGCACCTGGCCTGATTAATGTAAACCTATGTAGCATGGTGACAGACCGAACGGAAGAATGTCCTTTGGTTGCTCTAGTGGTAGACGGAACGGATGATTGAGCAGTGCCGTAAGTTTGGGCCGAAAGTATCGAATCTGAGGTGGTGGGCGTTGTGCTATCATCCGTGGAGGATGTTGCCCCCGGGGTGATAGGGTCCGACATGGCATTCGGATCTGGATAGGGTCGAATCGTGAGAACTGAAGATAAGGATGGTGGAACGGTTTCAGTGGCGTTTCCCGCATGTCCGCGAACAACGGTTACGCCATAGTCCGAGTACGTGCTCGATGTGGTGTTGAGAAGGGGAGAGGTGCTATTCTCACTGTTTCCTGGGAGAAGTGCATCAGCATATACACTCTGTGCAAGATTGAAGTACCTGCCATTGGTGGCCCCATCATTACTCCAATCGCTGTTGAGATGCACACTGATATCGAGGCCTTCCACGGCGTCTGCGAGTTCTTCGTCACTGTCTTCTTCCCCGCTGGATAGAGCCGCCGTAGTGTCTCCTGCCGCAGCTGCTGTCGTTTGTTTGACGTCCTTCCCTGTTCCAACGCCAAAGCTAGGAATGCGAGGTGCTGTGGGCCGCTTTCCATCTGCCATAAATTTAACACTACCTAAATGAAGGTCCTCCCCTTCTGGGCGAGCCAGGACTTCTGCTTCGACCTCCTGTAAACGCTCAAGGATGTGGCGCGTGGTGGGGCGTCCAGCGGGATCCTCAGCCAGGCAGTCCAAGCAAAGAGAAATGAAAGCAGGTGGGCACCCTGTGTTTGCTAATCTATGTACCTCGTCCACATCGATTCCAAACGTGGGCCCGGTGCGTTTGAAATGGCGGTCATCGGCGAGACGGCGAGACGCTATTTCACAGAAGATAATCCCAAGAGAGAAGATATCAGTTTGGAGGTCAAATTCGTGACCTAGCAATATTTCGGGTGACATGTACGAGTCTGTGCCGCAGAACGTGAGTCGCTTGATCTCCTCTTCATTTCTAGCTGCAATGCGGGCAAAACCGAAATCCGTGATCTTGAGACGACCGTTGGTGGTCACAAGCAAGTTTTCTCCTTTCAAGTCGCGGTGTATACATTTACGTGCGTGGAGATAGGCCAGAGCACGGGCAATATCCGTCGCAAAAGATATACGAAGGCGCCAAGGAAAAGGTTTGCTCTTATCAAAGATGTATTGTCGGAGATTTCCTGGTCAAGGTGTCAGTGCAAGCTTTTAAATAAACGTATAAGCTTGACCGTTCTCAATATATTCAGAAATAATGAATATTCGATCGTCGGAGGGCGGCGCACGCGAAAGGCCAAGATACAAGACAACATTTGGGTGACGAGCCTCCCTGGAAGAGATATAAGTGGCTTGTGAGGCGAATGAGCACGATGGACTACTTCATGAGTCGCCATTCCCGTTCAAAATACTTAGCAACATCATAGTTGCTCGAGGGAAGTACCTCTTTGATCGCAACGTCGATTCCCAGGTAAGAGCCTGTGGCGTTTGTGAGCACCTTGAAAGGTGTGGCATGGGACAAAGACGGACCCTTGTAGACATTACCAAATGAACCGGAACCTAGTTTCTTCCAGTCCCCCTTAATATCCTAGAAACGAAGTATGACAAGGAAGGATGCTGGGCAGGAATAAGGACACACCTCGAACGGAATGACATCAAATGCGTCTGCCATTTGGTAGCACTACTACCAGGTGGGACGGCGGGAGGGAGGACAACCAAGTCAAGTCTCTCAACCTGGTCTGGCTCGGGCAAGACAACACGTGATCACGACAGCTGATCTAATCTAATCTAATCTAATCTGATTCACGTAATTTCGGTGCTGCTAGCCCAGTAGCCCAGTTTTCTGCCACGATGTAGGTGATTAGCGCCGTAAACCGGCATTGGTTCAAGTTGTGCCATTATCTTCAAGATATATCCTACAAAATTCAATTGGACGAGTTTGTAGACAATAATGGTGAAGTCAAAAAGCTCTGGTATGGCTGAGCATTCTGTGGGATCCCGGTGTGAGTGAATGCACCACAACCGCTACTGTTCCCTTGAATACATTCGGCAAGCGCGTAACCTGCGTCCCGACCCTCGTAGTAAGCGCCCTGTAAGAAGCCTGAGGCAAAAAGCCCCTCAGCGGATATGTCGAGGAGAATCGACACAGGCAACGTACCAAAGTACTTGACACTAGTAGCTTCACCAGCGAACCAAAGGCTATTGTTGACCGTTGCCTTCAAATTTTCTGCTTGTCCAGGCACATAGGATGGTCCATAATTCGAGTATGACCCATAAAATAACGGATTTGAAGCCCAGATCGGCATATGAAAGGCGATGGGTTCAGGTATGGTGATATTAGGATACATCGTCCGGAGAACGTCCATGACCTCGGACTGCACTTGCTCCATAGTGAGCTGCTCGACATATAGCGACCAATCTCCCTGAAAAAAAGAAAAATAAGTAAGAATATTCGAGTTACGATTGGGAATTCACTCACAGTGACTGTGACAAAAATTATCCCGGAGCCGGGGAAAAACCCGACGTGATCCAAGCTCTGCCAAACGGGATATTTCCCCCTCTGTTTCGCTGCATATAATCCCATCTAATACAGTGTGTCAGTGGGAACTTCATCAAGGCATAGTATCTTACCTCTGTTGGAAACCAGAAGGTCTCATTGAATTGAAGGAAAATCTTTGTATACGTAGCCTAGACCGCATTAAGCTCCCAGATCGAATCCAAAGCAATAACATACCATCTCGATGCTATTAATCGCTTCAATTTTCCAGTCAGGAAGGGGTGGTTCAAAGACAACATCTGCTTGCTGGAGGACGCCAACACTGAATGTGCATAGGACATGATCAGCAGCGAGTGTCAGGCCATTAGTGGTGTGCACTGTAACACCATTATCGCTATAATTGATAAGATCAACAGTCTGGTTGAGGACTAGCTGTTGTGGTTGGAGAAATTCCGCTGCTTCAGCCTCGACAATGTACACATAACCCCGTTGGTCGATACACATTTGGTTGGCCCCTGAGAATCCCCCATATTCAGGGACATAAGTGAAATTATTATTCTGTTACAAGTAAGCACTCCATCAAGAATGTATACCAATAGCGCCTACCCATGCAGAAGCAAGCCACGAGGTTTGTGAGGGTGACTAAGGACAACAATTTAGACGGTGTCCCAGGTCCCGCGGCATACAGCGCACCTGTGCAACTGTATCAGGCAAAGTTGGCGCCAACCAGATCAGCGATTATAAATAAAAAATAGAAATGTAACTTGCATTCCTGACCATTATGTCACAACCAATGTCACTTACACAGAAGCTAATACTTACAAAGTCGATTTGATAGTAGTCGCTAGCAACTTCTTGGGGTGTTTTGGAGCTGACACCCATTAGACTATATGCTGATCTCAGGCTCAAGTCGACACCACCGTCCAATAGTTGTTGGCCTGGTTGGCTAAGATTAGGCCATGCTTGATTCGAAGCAAGAGTCCTAGTATACCTGCGATAACGGTGGCCTCAGCAAAGTTATCAACTGCGTTATTGAACACGTCAGTGTAGTTGTTGTAGCCACTAGTGTCATACGTAGCTGAGGCTCGTGAGTACATCGCCATGCCGCGCAAGAGGAACGATATACGGACTAATGCTTCCATACATGTCGTTGAAGGCCGTCGTCAGATTGTGCTTGAGTGCTAATTCCCAGATGGGATTTGCGGTACCGTTGCCTTGCTGTGTTCCTTGGACCCAGTTGGGGCCCATCTCAACAATGACTTGTCTACCCGGTGCACCGAACGCCTTGGGGGTCATGCGGCCACCCAGATCGCTCTTTGCTTCAACGATGATGAAGTCATCAATGCCTTGTTCATGAAGGGTCCGGGCAGCAATAACGCCAGCCATGCCACCCCCAAGGATAAGGACAGCAGTGTGGTTGGATGTAGTGGATGTCACGCTCGCATTTTGTGCATATGCACTAATGGTGGACAACAGTCGTAAGACAGCAACACAGAATGACGCCCTAGAAAGCATGTCAGAAGAGAAAGAAGGCCCCCGTATGAAAACAAACGGACATGGTTTTGACTGGGACAGACTGAGAAAGGCAGGCTAATATAAGATCTCATGGATCCCACATAGCACCACGCAAACTCGAATCTGCGCAGCGTTCCAATTTTGGAGTGAGGGGAATGAACAGAGAATTGCTAAAGTCATCTAGAGCCAGTATTATCTGTTGGCCTTGCTGGTCGTGTGGAAGATCAACACCAGAAGTTATCAAGCATGGGCCTACATTGATCTGGTGACCAGCCAGTCTCTAATGAGGCAAGTCATGGGGGTCTACCCACACCCACGATCGAAATGCAATGATGTTGACAACTTTGTTGACAGTCAACAACTAGGGTAGTAACCGCCCCGCTTTTGAGGCGGTTTGGGGTGTTGCCTTCAAGCGAGTGGTTTTGGCCACGCAATTTTGTCGTGGGTTTGGCCGGTTTCCCGAATCATGAATTCCGGCACGGTGTGGCCGCCGCAGCACTGAGCTGCTGGCGCAATGTCGAAGTAATACCACGCGGATGGAGTGCTCTGACAAGTGGGAAGACTAGTATTCATCATGTAGGTCTGAAACATTCTTTATGTGGTTGAAACGCGTTTCGATTATTCGAAAGCGTGATACAGCATTTCACTTGATCAATACAGGCTTGTATGAGTCGACAAATGATAAATGCAAACAGTAGGTTATATCTATTGACCGGCACCGAAGCTTGTCATCCCAGAGGTCAAAAAGCTCTGATACGCCTGTGCGTTTCTCGGGATCCCCGTATGGGGGAATGCGTCACAGCTCTTATTGTATTGAATGCATCCAGCAAGCGCGTAACCAGCGCTGAGACCCTCGTAGTAAGCACCGTGTAAGAGACCTGAAGCAAAGAGCATATCAGTAGATATTTCGAGAAGTCTGTACATGTGGCAACGGACCAAAGTGTTCGACACTGGTGGCCTCGCCAGCAAACCAAAGGCGGCCAAGCGTCGCCTTCAAGTTTTGTGAATGGCCGGGGACATAAGACGGTCCCCAGTTTACAAATGAGCCACAGTACAGTGGGTTCGAAGCCCAGGTGGATGTGTGAATGGCGACAGGTTCGGGGACGGTGGTGTTAGGGTACATTGTTCGGAGAACGTCCATGACTTCGGATCGCACCTCTTCAACAGTGAGCTGCTCGACATAGAGCGACCAATCACCCTGAAAAAGAAGAACAAGAACAATTTGGGGTCACGGTTGAGCTATCGAGAATCTACTCACAGTGACCGTGACAATAAGTATCCCAGAGCCAGGGAAAAATCCAATGTGATCCAAGCTCTGCCAAACGGGATACCTTCCTCTTTGTTTTGCTGCATACAACCCCACCTGATGCAATATGTTGTTAGAGATTTCGGCATGACATAGTGAATGCTTACCTCTGTTGGAAACCAGAACGTCTCGTTAAATTGGAGGAAAATCTTGGTGTATGTAGCCTACGGCACAGTAAGCGCTAGCCTCATATGCAGATTCCAATCTACCATCTCCACGCTATGGATAGCATCGGTTTTCCAATCAGGAAAGGGTGGTTTGAACAGGACATCCTTGTGTTGCAACACACCGGCACTGAATGTACAAAGAACGTGGTCAGCAGTAATCGTCCATCCGTCCGAGGTGTACACCGCGACGCCATCTTTGCCATACTCGATGAGATTGACAGTCCGATTGAGGATCTGCTGGTGCGGTCGCAAAAACTCGGCTGCCTCAGCCTGGGCGATGTACGAGAATCCCCGCTGGTCGATGGACATCTGGTGGACATTAGAAAACCCTCCGGACGCAGGGACATATGTAAAATTATGTTTCTGTCGGGAATGGGTATATAATCAAGGATATTGTGAACTTGGGTCTCACCCATGCGGAGGCGAGCCATGAGGTTCGAGAAGGTGACTGCGAAGGACTCGAGCAATGATTCAAGTCTATACTATGCGACATACCTGACCATCTACATCAAGAAAAAAAAACAGTGAGTCAGCGTATGTGGACAAGGACAATAAAACAACACTTGCATTGCTGAAAATTTAATTAGCGAAACCTTGCATACAAGATAACCGATTCTTACAAAATCTATCTGATAATAGTCACTAGCAACTTCTTGTGATGTTTCGGGGCTGGCACCCAATAGATTGTACGCTGATCTCAGACTCAAGTCAACGTTGGCGTCTCGCAATCGCTGGCCTTATTTATGGTCATCACGCGATGTTTGATGACAGGAAGAGTTTGAATATACCTGCTTGAACGGTAGCCCGGACGAACGTATTGGTCGCGTTATTCAACGCGTCGGTGTAATTATTAAAGCCACTGTCATCATACGTAGCTTCGGAAAATCATTAGTGTAACTCTTACTCAACAACGTAAGACGACAATACGCACTTATGCTTCCAGACAAGTCATTGGGGACGGTAGTCAAGTTGTGCTTGATTGCCAACTCCCAAATGGGATTGGCAGGACCATTGGCTTGCTGCGTCCCTTGTATCCAGCTGGGACCGATCTCAACGGTGACCTGTCTACCCGGTGCGCCGAACAGTTTACTTATCATACGACCACCCAACTCGATCTTAGCATCGAGAATAATAAAGTCGTCGATGCCCTGCTCGTGGAGCGTTCGAGCAGCAATGATGCCCGTCATGCCACCACCGAGAATAAGGACAGTAGTATGATTGGATGCAGTGGATGTGGCATTCACATTCCAGGTGAGTACGCTCATGGCAACCAACAGACCCTGTATGAACGCAACACAATAGGATACTCTGAAAAGAAACATTTCTTAAGAGGTAGGGGCTAGGAAGTCTGAAGGGGGAGGTTGCAGCAGAACCCCGCGAGCAGAGCATCTTTAAACCATGCCGCGCTCGCTACGTACTCCTTGGGAGAATCACGGCCGTTTAAGATTACTTGTTGACCGGAGGAGAAAGACTTACGACTATTAGATGCCTATTCTGGCATTCAGTTTACGTTTGATGACGAACCGGAGATGATGCCAAACCATCGGCAACCCGAAGGTCCATATACTACTAGCTAGTAAAGAAGAAATTTGGCAACCATCGAAAAGCCGGGATTCCTTGCATCTGGACGATTCGAAGGGATGAACCGGCCGAAATCGAAAGATCGTGTCGATGAATCATAGAATCAAGGAGAGGTCTCAGCGTCCTCAGCGTGTGGGCTCGCCACACCCGGAACCGCGCTTACGGCACCAGGACGCTTCCAAGCGAGTTCGGGCAGAGGGATAAAGCAACCAAGGTTCCACATTCAAACGTGAAGGATGCCGACAGAAAAAAAAGGACGTTACTCTAATGCTCGGCAGTCCACAACACCAAGCTCAACCCGACCTAGGCTCAAAGCTCACGAGCGCATACCTTGATAGTTCAGTCTGACCCTCGTTGACACAGCGGATTACAAGAACGACTTACTTGCCGTTCACCCTCCATTTCTCTCCTTTGCGATCCAGCTCTTCCGCGATATGGTCCGGAATGCCGACCGCCACATCGGCCTTGTTGGTGCGAAGGCTCAACAGGGGAAAAGCGCCTGCCAGCGGGCCTGTCAACCAGTCCGTTTAGACCATACAATCGTGTTGGATCGTCCGCTAAACGCCTACCGAGCGCCGCAGAGAAGGCCGTGGAGACCGGCCACTTAACATCTCCTGTGAGTCTAGTAAATACGTTCGCTCGATTCAGTACTACCTGACGACCAAAAGAATTGGCCCTTACTTGCGGTAGCTGTCCCATCACCGTGCATTGGTTAGTCTCGTACGAATGCGTGATGACTTGTACTATCATTACACGCACTTGAGATCGCCCTGTGGTGATGTACGAATGCTGTGCGCAATCCACGAGGGACGTACGTACTTTGAAAATGACGAGGTCACTGCGATGTAACCACTGCCAAAGTTGATTTGCTCTTTCCTTCATGTTCCAGTAGGGCCACGGTTCAGTCCAGAATTTGACGAGGGTTTTCCCATCGACTTTCTGACCATTCACTTCTTTAAGATCTGTGCTCAAGGTAAAGATGCCCCGTTCAAGATACAGTCGCCACCGTGTCACCATCTGTTCCAGATGTGCAGCGGATTTGGCGTCCGTTGGTGGTTCCAGAAAGAACGTCGTGGACAAAAGCGACGAAATAGTGCTTTCGAAATCAGTGGGAGTAACATCGGAAACGAACCAGGGAAAGAGCTTGGGACTGAAAAAACGAAAGTGAACATTTTCGACAGCGTCGCGATGATCACCTACTGAAAAACCACCTTGGAAAAGTAAGGGGTATATGTCACCAGAAAATCCGCAAAGACGAAATCAGTAAACAACTGTCGGGTCGTGTTATCCCACACATGCGCGAGAGGAAGAATCTGTACCTCAAAACCGGCTGATCCAAATGAGCGAATCAAGCCGTATTTTGGTCTGGATTCTACCTACCATTGTCCAGAACAAAATCGCAACGCTTCCCTGGTCCACTCAGACTCTTGATATGCTGCCAAACGGCGTCTTGATCGTCTTTAAGGATGAATGCCTGCCTTTCTTGCTGTGCCTCTCTTCCTACCGTCTGAAGATTCTCGATGTCCGATGGCGTCAAGTGAGTCAAGAGAGAAAGATCCTGCGCGGATCAATGCCATGAGTAGAACCATCCTAATGACCAAAAAGGTCCATACCGTAGCATTTCCCCTAAAGCGATATGCATTCAGACTGACACATCAGACGCACAAAGGGACGTATGCTTGCCAGAGACACATCTGGACCATCTCACGGAAAAGTACGAGGAGTTTATCCGGATCTGACCGCAGCTTGTCTTTCTCCTGTTCCAGCTCGTGCATCGTAGTGGCGATCTCTTTTACCTGAATGATGACTATCGTCCGCGACGGAGTGAGGACACACATACGGTATATAGCGGCACGACTGTTCTTGAATATTTCTTCTTTTTGCGCAAAGAAAGGATCGAAGCCACGCCAGTGCTGTGTCTCGTTGAAGTATGACCTAAATAGACGATATCTGGCCCGTGGTTTCATCCCTGTCAAGTTGAACATGGTTCATGGAGACGCACAAATAGCACCTAAAAGAATGTGAAGACAAATGTCAGTACGACCTCAAGCCCGCATGACGCACTCTGCATAGAGCCAAGGCGCGGTAAACCACGTATTCTGGTTGTTCTTCTCTAATTCGCCAAGTTCAGCATTGTACAGGCCGACATCGACATCTCTGTCCTCAGAAACGGGACTGCGACAAACAGACAGCTCCACAGATGGTCCTTTTCTCATGCGAACGAACACCTGCTCACTCGAGCGCCTGGTCCCTTGCCATGCAGTACTTTAAGCGACTGGCTTTCGAGATGATATCCTTGCCCTCCTCGACCTTGGCGTTGAGGATCTGCGCACGCTCGAGCGCATCTTGGCTGGAAAACTGTGTGAGCTCCCGGGATTCCATCGTCATGTCGTGGATCAGGCGATGGACATGGTCGATGATGTTGGTGATGATAACTGGCCAGCGTTTGACTACGGTATCATAGCTATCGAACGCTGAGTGCAAGTACTTGCATACGAGCAGAGCTTGCTCACGAAAAGCTTGCATGTTTGGACGGTCAGAGAGTGAGCGCTGGCCTTCACGGTGGTTAGAAGCTCACCTAGATTTGTCCTGGGGGTCGTAGGGCGGATATGGAGGCTTGAACATCACTGTACGATTAAGAGATTGGATTGAATGGGCCAAACGAGACTACACTACATCATCATACAAAAACTAATATCTACTAACTCAAGGATTACTCCTCCTCTTGCAATGCCTGCAGGCCGTTCGCGCGCGAACGCGTCTTTGAAGCCCCGGAAGAACGAGAGCTGGACGTCGACTGGGACTGTGACAAGGAAGGCATGGTGTGGGCACGGCCCAGAGGCGCAGCCTTGCGTGGCCGATCATTCAACATCGCAAGCGCCTTTTCCTTGACATTGGCGGGTCGTGGTGCCTTACCAACGACCGGTTTCGGCGTCGTCCCTCTCGCTGCAACGGGAGTAAGGGATGGAGCCGCATCCGTTCCGCCAAGGCTGCTGTCTGGCGTGTATTCGAGATCAAGGAGTAATGAATCCTTTTTCAGTCCTTTGATGAGGGACTCCTCTACTCTGGATTGAAGGGTGATCATCTCAGCTGCGCGAGGTCCAGACGTGAGGAAATGCATAGGAGAGGATCAGACCAAGTGAACGTACACTTGATACTAGACGTGACGCCAGAACCGGCAGCCCTTCTACACAGTTCGAGGAGGGAGTTGCTTGCAAGGTAGTGGAATGAACGTTCCAATGGCGTCAACTCGGATTTACTAATCTCATTTTCGTGCACCGCTAAAGCAACCTGTAGATGATATCATTAGATCGATGTTTCCATATCCCGATGGGATCCATACCCGAGCAGCCTGAAGGAGCTGCAACGGCGTTAGAAAATGGACGTCATCGGAGATAGCACGTACTGATACTTGTTCACAGTAATCCAAAGGAATTTCAAGGTCGATGAGCGCTACGAGCCGGTCGCAAGTGTCCATAAATTTGTAAACATCTGGTTCCGTTATATGGGCTGTAAATGCAGCGCTGGCCTCGCTCAAGGTGAGTGTGATGTGATTGCGAGCTTGGAATTGCTGCTCTAATTGACCCAAGAAGTGTTCGAGACGACAATCGTCGACTAAACAAGAATGGCAGGGCTGTTGGGAAGACATGTTTTGGAGGGATGGCTAGCATTAGTGATCATCTAGGGTGGTATTTAAATCTGTGCGACACTCGCTTTGATGGGCCGTTGGAGACGGATGTGGTCCAAGCGGAAATAAAAATTAAGCTTTTGACAGGATCGCCGCTTTGAACAAGCGGGAACAATTCCTACCGTTCATTGTGGATGGGGAATGAATGACTGAGACACGCGACGACAAAAGGGACGGAACGGGATGTGATTGAGAACAAAGGGAAGACAAAGCAAAACGGTACCGTCTCTACTGCTCGACTGCTCACTGGCCTTTGGCCAAGTAAGCCTCGTATTGTTTTGGTGTGAATGTCTTCTTTGTTGAAAAAGTCAACAAACATGCTTGGTGATTGTCAGATGGAGGGCTCACTTGGGAGAATGCGTGCATTTGCGCAATCTGGTCCTTGAGCGCTTCGTTGACTGTGAGGATGGTCAGCGGTCGATATGCAGGCAGTGCTCGGGCTCTGCGCACTTTCTCTGTGTCTAGTGAGGGTCGACTTTCCCTCAAAGGCCTGCCAAAAGAGACGGGTTCAGTATAGGATCGATGGAGAGCGATATCAAGGCCGTACTTGGCTGACGATGAGGACGTCGTAGCTCTGTCCACATCCACTCGAGACGTCCTCGATGTGCAGATGTGAGATCGGGAATGCGTCGCGAATGGCCCTGTCGAGTTCTGCTGATTGTACTGGCATGACCGTTCTAGTTTCTAATCTATCTTAGAGTACTTAATAGTAATAGTATAGCAAAGTAAAAGTAACCTCTTTCTTTGGTGGACGATGCCTTCACCGCACTATCCAAAGCTTGCCGACGTCGCGATCTCCTTCCCCGCCATCGACAACCACGCCCACCCGATCCTCAACGCAAACAACCGCAGCGCATTTCCATTCGAGCGCGCCTTCTCAGAATCCACCGACGACGTTGATAGCGTCGGCCACACCCTCGCGGGCCATCGCGCAACCGCCCAGCTGGCGAAACTCTTTCACTTGCCAGCACACACCACCCGGGGTGCTCTCAAGCACAAGCGCGAAGAGATTGACTATGTCGATCTTTGCAACCTCTGCTTCAAGCCCACTGGAATCCAGTCCATCCTGTTCGACGATGGCCTGACCGGCGTCGATGAGCTCGCCGAGCCGTACAACTGGCACGACCAGTTCACGACTAGCCCTTGCAAGAGAATCGTGAGGATCGAGGTACTCGCAGAGGTATCGCTGCTGTTGTATCTTGCCCCTCTCTCTTGACCCCTTTTCCCCAAAGGACATCCTTCGTGGGCTGCTCGGCGACGCGTCCAATGTGTCAACGTCCATCATCACCATCATCAGCATTTTGCAAAAGCTCTCGGACGAGTTCAATGCAGCCATTCTCGCCAGCTCACAAGACGACCAGGTTGTAGGCTTCAAATCTATCGTCTGCTACAGGTACGATTCCTCCTGGGTAATAATATCCACACACGGTGACAAATCGCATCCTACAGAACGGGACTCGACGTTTCCCCCTCGGCTCCTCAGGGGGATATCGAGAACGCCATTTTGGACTTTATACTACAGTACAAGGAACAGGGGATCTTCCGTTTACAGCAAAAGGCACTGAATGACTATCTCGTCCGCATCGTGCTGCAGATTGCGGGCAAATGCCACAAGCCGGGTAAGTCGGACCCAACCCTCACCTGCCTTTCAGCGGTCCTGATGGCCAACAGTCCAGTTCCACACAGGTAAGTTGGTATTCGCGAGCCCAGGGGAGTGCTCGACTGTGAGCAGGTCTTGGGGACAACGACATTCGCTTGTCTAAGTCCTCGCCCGCACATCTGCAACCCATCATCGAAGCTTATCCTGACACAGCCATTGTCCTCCTCCACTCGAGTTATCCCTACACTCGTGAGGCTGGCTACCTGACATCCGTATATACCAATGTCTATCTGGACTTTGGAGAAGTCTTTCCAATCTTGTCGGGCGACGGTCAACGTGCAGTCATTCGACAGGTGCTCGAACTAGCACCGACCAAGAAAATTTTGTGGTCGAGTATGATCGGTCGTACGACTCACTCTAGACGCGATTGCTTACGCACGGTTCGCTGTAGCCGACGGATGTTGGTGGCCAGAATCTTTCTATTTGGCATCTATCCAGGCCCGTCAGGTGCTCTGCGAGGTTCGCGATTCCTAGGTAGCCTATCCTTCTAGCTGACCAGACACAGGTACTTTCCGATTATGTGCATCGAGAAGAGCTCACGGAAGAGCAAGCGATCGAGGTCTTGCAGAATGCTCTCTTCTACAATGCCAATCGGCTATACAGCCTAGGTCTGGAGCCACACACGAGCACACTGTGAGCGACGGGAGAGCGGTATTTTTATTAACTACAGAGTAAAAAAGGACATTTGTATTACTACTCAGACATCGTCATCATCATCACCGAATACGAGATCAATGCCTTGTGCCCTCGCCGTTTCAATCGCGCTCTGTTGTTTTTCGTTTGCAAACTGTAAGATGGATTCGAGGATCTCCCTTTGTCCTTGGGGGTGGCGTCGATGTTGGATGTATCGGCAACGAGCGTCTGGAACGCTTACCTGCAATGTAGTGTTCCAACATGACCTTGACTGTCGGTCGGACGTAATCGTGGTGGCGTTGGATGTCGGCCACGGTGTTCATGCCGTCGAGCTTGGCGTGAACCATGTCGGACAAGGTGGCAGCGGTGTCGAGATCATCCTCGAACGGATACTCGCTTTTTCCATCCACGATCCTGTCTTGAATGTCGCACCAGAGACCGTTGACGTTCTGAGCATGTCGGCCGACGACCCATTTTTGAGCGGTAGGCGAGCCGGCGATCTGAAGCGTGATCGCGTCGTCTGGGTTATCTCGAATCGAAAATCCATAGCCAAGGATGAGCTCGTCGTTGGGTTTCGGACCGTAATTGTTGAACACTTGGACGAGATCTTGGGTTACTGGTTCGGTGTCCGATCTGGGTTGGGGATGCGCGACGAGGGTGATTGAGTGCGTCTCTTGGGAGACGATCCAGGAGACGGATTGACCGCGTTTGTGGTTTAAGAGGTCGATTCCGGGGATAAGCACGGGATAGGTCGAGGGGGTCGCGATGAGCGTAGGGACGGGGTTGAGGATGGAGGAGGGAAAGGCGCGAGACGAGACATGGGTCGACGCAGCCCTGTAGCGTTCCCTAACGAGCGGCGGTGAACCGGGGCAGCACTGTGAACGAGGTTTTGTGGACGAACCAAGTGAAGGCGTCTGCCCACGCAGCGTTGACTGTCTGCACGAGCGAGCGACACTGGGCCCAGTCTGTGCGCCAGTCGCGCTCACGATCCAGGGTGGCACCGTACAAGTTGGTACCACGAAGGATCTCGCGCTCGACGGTGTTAAAGTAGAGTGACGTGTACAAGTCGTCGGGGGGAGGCAAGCATTGGACGTAGGGCAGATGGCGCAAGGAGCTAAGTTACGTCGTCAAGCGAGCGGAAATGGGAAATGAATGAGAGGTACCTCGCCGTACAAACGTGGTGGAAGACGAGGTAGGCGGCGGTGAGCTGTCGTTCTGACCAGTCGTCGATGGGGGCGTCGTCGAGGATGGCCTTGAGTGCGTCGAGTGCGGTGTGCTTTGTGATGGCGAGGGAGAGCGGCGCGGTGACGATGTCGGTGTCGACGACGATGTCTGGTGCGAAGACGGCGATGCCAAAAGCGAGCGTCGTTCTGAGCTCGACGCGGGGATGAAACGCGCCGCCGTGTGCGGTGAGCCAGATGCGGAGGTCGTCCATCCCGACCATCATCACCAATGTCGACCGAACAGTCTTTTCAACACTCGAATCCGTTTTCCCGCTTCTACAACGCCGTCGCGGGCGACTACGTCCCACTCCGCTCGTCCAGCGAAGACGACGCCTGGTTCACCCTCTCGCGCTGGGAGCGGTACGTGCTCGTCCTGCCAGATCCAACACTGTCACACATCCTTGTTCCCGTCCCAGACTGCTCGCATTTGCCGTCTGTCTCCTCGGCGCATGCGTCTGCTTCTTCTTTGCGTTTCTCGGCCTTCCCTGGCTCGCTCTTCGTCCCGCAAAATTCGCACTCGCTTTCAGGTGTGACCTCCCACCTCAGCCCGCTTTCCGTCCTTACCCGTGTCTCCGCACAGCTTGGGCAGTCTCCTCGTCATGGTCGGGCAAGTCCTACCCCCAGCCCTGTCCAAAACGACCCACTGACCAATCTCACAGCTTCGCAGTCCTCATCGGTCCCATCACTCACATCAAGCACCTGATATCCAAAGAACGTCTGCCTTTTTCAATCGTGTACTTTTCCAGCCTCGGCCTCACCCTTTACTTTGCACTTGGGGTATCCATCTTCACTGCCTGTCCCATTCACTGCATCTGACGGATTGCTAGGCCCATTCTCAGCTGGGATCACTTTCGGCCGGCATTGTCCAGGTCAGTCGCTCACCCATATCCCTACCGTCCGTGCTCACGGCATCAGGTCGTCGCTCTGGTCGCGTACGTACTCGCCTACTTCCCCGGAGGCACACAGACCCTTCGGGTCGGTGGTCAGATCGCCCTCCGCGGTGCAGGCAGCCTGCTCCCTTTTTGATACTCTACTTACATCTCCCTTTTCGTTACCACCCATCTATACTGTCCCTGCGCTCTACAATCATATCTTTTTCTTTATTTGACAAAATCACACCTTTTGAAAACACTCCCCATTTCCACACTTACTCCATCAAGTCGTGCAGCCCAACCGTGTCCCTCAACCTCCGCGACATAATCTCAATATACCCTTGATATGACTCCCAATCGTTTCCAACCGTCTCCGTACTCTGTCGCAGAACAAATACATTAGTTCACCCGCATACTCCAAACACATGGCCACCCACGAGGTCAAGACTCGATATCCGCGTCAGCGCACCCACCAGTCGCTTGCCCGCTTCGTCTTTGAACGCGTTCGGGTCCAATACAGGCAACAGTCGTGTCGACGCCCGCAGACTCGCAGGTGGTGATGCAGCCCGACACGATGGATCCGAATCAGTGTAACTCGCCAGATGCCTCCAGAGCAACAGCAACAGCATCTCCGTCGTACCTGCACAAATGAAACCGTCAGGACTGACTAAGTGGATGAGCAGAAACACGTTATACCGAGCACCGTCTTGACCTCGTCTTGAAACTCCTGCTTCAGTCGTCGATACTCTTCATGGATCAACGAGCGCTTTTGCGCAATATCTAGGTCTTGCAGAAATGCAGGGTCCGGAATGCTCACGATCTGTAAATATAGACATCGGATCGGGAGGCAAGAAGAAAGCGCAGACCTACCTCTTGAATATTATCTACGCGAATGTGGTCACGTGAAGACAGTTCCGCTGAGAAGTCCGCAATTTGCTTCAACATCGCAGCAAGATCATCGCACAGGCTGTTCAGAGACTCGATCGCATCTCCAAGTGTCGGGATCGTAGCTAAAAAAAAAAGGGGGGGGGGGTCAAAGTCAGTCCGACGCCTGAGACCGAAACGTACCAATCACCCGAGTCGGCCGCTCATCGTAATGTGGAACCGATAACACAGGGGAGAGCACCATTGTAATCCCAGGTTCTGTAAAATCACTTGCAGTCCCTAGATACTCGATGACTGCTTTTCGAAGCAAGAGCTCCTGTCGTCGGACTTGGACATCGAACTTGGTTTCCGATTGGTGTCCCGGCGCAAATGCGCCCGCGAGCGCAATCTCGCTGTCAGTCACAGGTCGCACAGTTTGGTTCCACCGACCATTTCCAAGACACCGCGCAGCGAGTCCAAGTATGGCCCCGTGTATGCCACCAAACCCGGTGTTCATTGTCAACTGGGTTCAAACCATCAGTCCATCTGGTAAGCAAAGCAGGTATCGGTGAACTCGCCAACTCCGATTTTGGAACCAAAGGAAGTAGACTGGCACTCAGCGAAACCAGTAGATGGATTTCTTCGATAAACGATAACGCCACCCCTTCATTGTCGTTTTTGAGCATGATTACAATCGTGTCTCTATGGCTGGACAGAAACTCGAGGGCCTTGTAGAAAAGGGACATAGTTGAATACCTGTATGTTGCCACTCACTAAACAAGTATACGCACTTGATGATTTGCCGTCGTGTGCTTCGTGCCAAGCGAAGCCAACATAGCAACTACAAGTTGTAACGCTGGCATAAATAACTGATGATACCGCTGGATCGCGGAAGGCAAAAACGAGTCGTGGTCTGCTACTTCGTTAGCCAACGATTTTTAAGTGGTACCGGCACTCACCCATAAATGATTGATCCTCCTGAGGCCGCGCATCCAAGAACTCGCACTGAGATAGGATGGGAAGAATTTGTGCCTCTAGCAACCGTTCTGCACCCGGTCTCGTCTGTGCCATCCGAGTAAACAACGACATCTTTGCTTCATACACGTACAGTGGGTTCAAATCATCTGTAATAGCCCAAGTTTGAACAGAAGGGATGTTGGAAGAAATGCAAGGCAAACCTGGGTCAGGCTTCAAAACATACTGCAAACGCATCTCTGTCTCCTTCAAACCCCTCACAAAGTTGGACAACACGCCATATTTCACCAGGGTCGACAACAGCATGCGCGACGTGTCCGCGCGACAAAGGTGCGTGAGAGAATCGAGCAGCGTAAATGCAACCGTCTTCCACACCTCCGTTCCATCGATCGCGTCCCGGGAAATCGTACTGACTAGCCGTTCCATCACACTCTTCATCGTAGAAAAGGTGCCGGCTTCTAGTGCAGTCGTGTCCTGGGTAGGGCCACCAGGCATCGGGGTCGATCGGGCAAGCCCAGCTTGACTCTCAACAAGGGACGTTTCGTCTCTTGAGCCGAAAGCAGATATCGACAGTGTCATAGACCTCTTTCCGAAAGCGTCAGCAATGGTTTCCACATCTTGACCCCCGTCTTCGGCAGACACGAAGTGCAAATAATTGACCAGACATGCGTACAAGTTCCCGCGAACCAATTCGGAACGGTTGTTGTCCAAGATACATTCGAGCAAGCTTCGGAGGAGAGCATACAAACGTTCCATCGGTAATGAACCGGCCTCGATGTCGCCTCCAGCAGACTGAAGCAGGATCTGGTGGCGCCTATCCTCGCGCAGCTTTGTGATAGTAGACAAGATAGCTTCGGAGAGTAGGACCGCTGTCGCCTCTTGGACGTCTGAGCGCACAATCCCCGGGAGAATGTGCAGCAGGTCAAAAAGCATATTTTCACGACGGTCGTGCGGGAGTCGATTGAAGCATTTTGTAAGCGCCATGTCGAGCAGTCGGCGCCATGCCTCGTAGCCACTCAAGACCGCATACGAAACTTCCCTTCTGTGGTTCTCGATCGCGCAACTTTCCAAGATGTATGCTGTTTCTGCATTGAGTTGCTCTGCTTGGGCGGTAGTCGTGATCCGTCCCTGGGAATGCAGCGTCCGGCATGTAGACGTAAGGAGCGACAGCAGTGCAGACTGGTCAATCACCTCGCATCCCGTCGCGTCCATGCGAACGCACGAGTGCAGATTGAGGGAACCCAAATACTTCAGGTCGACGGGAATGGTAGTGAGCGAATCCGACCAATCGAAATTCAATGACTGGACAAACTCGACGATACGCAGATGAGATTGACCCATCTCCCTGAATGGCCGAAGGGACATTCCCACTTCATCTTCCCAGTCAGCCTCACCCATATCCTGCATGTTTTCTGTGCCGAACAAGATCTGCAAGATCTCGAGTACACCTTTGTGATGGCCCTTGTTCGTCAATACGTGCAAATCTAGTGCCGCGAGATCCAATATCCGGGAGCGTAAGTCGATGAATGCGCGAACCGTCGAAACGCTCGTCAACACGCGTGATCCATCAGGGTACATGACCTCGATAAATGGTTCCTGGGACACCTCCGGAACCTTGGACGGGATCACCGCGAGATGACGCACAAAGAAATCTTCTCTTGTGCGTAGGTATCGCATTGTTGCATCCGAAGTACGAGGATGCACACAAAGCTGGTGGATAATGCGATAACATCGTTCGCCTAGTGCCGGAAGAACTGTAAAAAGTGGTTCCGCGTATACCGCTGCCTTCTGTTGTCGTTCTCTATCCTTGCGCTTGATTCTCAACTGCGGCACCCCTATATTGACGACGTCGAGGATGACGTGTACACACGTCCGCCGCGCACCTATCGCGTGCGGGTCCTGAATCTGATGATCATTCTCTGGACCACCAAATAACAAGAAATGGCCGATATTGGGGAATGACGTTCTATATTCCGTAGTGCGGATCAGAAGGTCGAGTATTGCAATCTTAATAGCTTGATCAAGCGGTTCGCGTGTCTCTGTGTCTGCGGCACCGGCACCCGCAATCTGCTCGGCAGTGGTTTCGGCCACATCAACGTCATCCAAGGCCTCAACTTCTAGCAACTGTCTGAATCCGGTGAGGATACGGTCGGAGTCGGGACTGCGTTCAATGAGTGTCAAGAGACTTGTGATAGATGCCGAGAGAGAGAGCTGAGAAATGATCTTGACAGCGAGGAGAACAAGTTCCGGGTATGCGGGGTACACCACATATGCCGCAATTGCGGGGATATACTTCGTTCCGTACGCCAGTGCCTGATCAAACCGCGTGTAGAAAGATCTCGAGTGGACGCTCCCCACGAAAGGTGTACTATCAAATTCGGAAAGAATAGGAATAAGAACATCAAGAAAGATGTCCTGGATATCAAGTACTCGGTGGATGACACGGAGGACACGAATGATCGTGAGCAAAAAGTAAGGTTCTTCGGAAGGGAGGTCGCGCTCAAAGCCTTCGATACCGTCGACGATGTAGGAAAGGACGGTGGATTGGAGGTGTGAATTTGTAAGGAGGCGGGTGAGCACTTCGAAACCTGGATGAATAAGCAATGGGACGACTGTTTCTCGCTTCAACAGCCCATCATCGGTTCCCCTGACCAGATTCTCTATCTCCCAGCCCGCAAGAGCTCGCTCGACGAACTTGAGACACAAATCATTCATTCTCCACCTCTCTGAGTGTCGCGCATACTCCCGACGAGGCAAACCACCGAACACGTTGTCCACCACAAAACTAACGTAGGGGGCGATGCCAGGCAGGCGGTAGGGTTGACCCAAAGACTCGGGAATCGTATTGAGCGGCTCCGCATCTGCCAACAGACTTCGTGGCGAAAGCCTTTTGGGCGTATGCAACAACGTAGCCAGCAAATTCAGGAACGGGATAGTGGCGGGATACAGCTTGTATACCGCTTCCACTTCATCCAGTTCTACCTCCACCCCCTTCACGGGAGGCAAGACGGCCCCCGCCCCAACGGCCCGACCCGATACAGACGCACGAACGTTGATCACCTCGACTCTTTCCATCAATGTCCATACGTTCTTGCAAACATCCACGCCTGCAACACCCGCACCAGGCTCACAAAATGCAGCCAATGCATCGAAAATGGCCCCTTTGAGTTCAAGAGGGATACCAAGGGGGACGAGGGATACAAGAGTTGGGACAGCACGGAATTGGGTGTTTGAAGAGATGGCGAGACGTACTGCGACGGAGCTTGTAGCGACCGTGGAAAGCAGACGGAGGAAGGCTTGCGCAAGGAGTACATCCTTTGGTCCAATGGGAATGTGTTGAGGAGGCTGCTGAGCGGGTGGAGGGGGAGGTTGTGTCACAACAAGCGAACCAAATCCGCCAAAAGAAGCGGCAAGGGATTGTTGTGGAGGTTGATTCGTGCGGGAACTCGAGACGGGAAAAGCCCAAGACTCGAGAAGTGCAAAGATCGTGGACCATGATATCGAGGAACCAGTGCCATACGAGCCAGTGGAACTCGGGAGGCTACTGCCAGGTATTATCTCTCCCCCGCCTCGGGCAAGAAAGTTGTACGCAAGCTCACTACATTGTTGCCCTTTGGAAAGACCAGCAAGCATATCGTACAACGCCATCGTCATGTTCACATCACGGATTTGAGTAGACCATACGGCCCATTGTAAGAACGATGGAAGTTTTCCCGCGGACATTTCGGTGATTTCCATGTACGACAGACTGTGCGACTGGCCAAGGGGGGTTGCACCCCAGAACTGTAGGGCACGTTCGGGTGGGAGGGATGTATAGAGGATACCGATGAGTGAATATAATGTAGCAATATCGTTTCGCGGTGCAGGTTGGCTTTCGTTTTCACCACCGACAGGGACAGCAGACCTGAACATTCTCGACCGATCCGTCCGGACACTCGCAAGTACATCTTCTTGTCTTTGCTTAATTTTCCGCAGTTCGGAGCTGGCATACATGAGCAGCGATCGAATGAGAACATCGCACATGCTGAGTACCGGAAGCTTGAATTCATCGGCAAGTGGCTCTCTCTGCTGTTGATCTTGTTGCTCTGAGATAGGTTGAACGAATTGTGCAAATGAGCTTATGGGTGAAGTGTGGGTGCGTTTCTGGAGTTGGATGAGTGTACCGGCGAGGAACGTGATTGCGTCACCCTGTACGGCGCTCCATATCTGACCTTCAAGGTCCTCGGTTTTAAAACCCTCTTGGTTCTCTAGGGTGGAGTCGCGATGCCTGGTTTCGGTCATAAAAAGTGTCCACTTGAGCAGTATAACTGCCTTTAAGCCGGGCTCTTTCCAGTTTGCGGTTGGTGCAAACTGACGCCTCAGATATGTGATGATGGTCCTGTCGGTGGCAAGATTTTTGCGGACTTTGCCGGCGAATGATTGTGGGTCTGCTGGATCAAATGCAGCGAGGGTAGCAGCGAGGATGTAAAACATCATGGGGTCGGTTGAATTGACTGTAAGCCAATCTATCGACTTTTGCACCTCAATTGGGGAGAAGTACCCCAGACGGGCGATTTGGTAATAGACCATGGCCAGATGCCGTCGTTCATACTTGAGTGAATCGTGATGCGCGTTTAGAATGTCGTAACCCAGCGAGGGTTGTGAACCTTGACGACGTGAGCAGAACACTCGTCTAAAAAAGGATAAACGCACATGAGCCAGATGGAGGGACAGTATTACTCTGGGCGTTTTGTCTTGCTGTCTGAGCCTGGACGACGGCCGCACCTAACGACTCAATCTCCTTGAAGATGCGGGAAGCGAGAGAACCATCGACACTAGCTGGCTTTGTGGCAGGGACAAGCTCCTGCCTTACAAAGGCTTCGAGACGGAGATAGAGCCTGGGAGGCTCCGGTTGGTGAGCGAGTTCGGCGGCCTCGAATAGGTAACGCAAGCAATCTATGAGATGACGGCGCCGTTGATGAAACTCGACAATGGTTGCTTCAATGGAATTAACAGGGCCAATGTTTGGGTTATCGGACATCACGGTATGGAGTATATTAGCAATATACTTTTCGGAACACTTGAGCTGCTGGGCGATGAATATAGCTTGGTGGGCAAAGTCGGAATTGACGGCGAGAGATCTACCATCTATCGTAATCTTTCCTGTACAAAGGTGGGCATTGGACGCGACCGTGTGCGATAAAAGGATACGAACCCGACTGAAGCTCAAGTTGTTCCTGGGGTGAGTTCTGGCTAACGTCCAATAGGTTACGAAGACGGGACTTGTGAAGAATAAGGTCGTCAAAAAGCTCTTGCTCACCGTGGCCACGAGCGGTGAGCGTCGTGGTGAGGACAGACCTGAGCGCTGTGATCGACTCCATCGTCGTTTGAAGACGTTCAACAGACGCGTCCATTGACGAAATACGTGTGTGTGAACATTTATCCAAAATGAGCGCATTATCAATTCGGCCGTCAGCTCTTGTTTCTTCGGATCCCGGGAATGCGGAGTCTTGTGAGTCGTTCTCGTCCTCATCTTTGTCAATTTCTACCACCCCTTTTAAGTCACGATGGCCGAGACAGAGATTCTGTACAGACAATATATAGGCGAATCAGATTTACCCCACATCATGTCCTTGGTGCAGAGTGAACTCAGTGAACCCTATGTTATCTACACCTATCGTTACTTTCTACACCAATGGTAAGTTTCCCTTTCCTCTCTCTCTCTCTTGCTAACGAGTCTTGCTAGGCCTCAGCTCGCATTCCTCGTATGGCTCCGTCCATCCGGTCTGCCCTTGCTCACTTGATTCACCCTACAGGCTGTACCCGCTGGCTCATCGGTTCCTATTGGCGTTATCGTGTGCAAGCAGAGTATGCACAAGCACATTTCCAACAGAGGCTACATCGCTATGCTTAGTGTTAACAAAAGCTGGCGCAAACGCGGCGTTGGTGAGCACGGCCTCTTCTCTTTTCCTCCAACCACTCACCACACCCCCAACCCTCCCTCGTCTATCCTCACGTGACACTATCCTGAAGCGAGCACCCTTGTGCGTCGTACAATCGATGTTATGAAACGCAACGGTGTCACCGAGGTACGTTACCCTTCTCGGCACGATGTTTACAACAACATTAATGGCTTGCCAAGGTCGTCCTCGAAACCGAGTTTGACAACATTCCTGCCCTTTCTCTATACGAGTCCCTTGGATTTATCCGCGAGAAACGTCTCTACCGTTTCTACCTCAATGGCAAGGACGCATTTCGTCTGGTCCTTGCCGTCTCCCCAGACCCGGACCATCCTTCGTCTTACTCCAGATTTCATCCTATACGAGACCCGCCTCCAATGTACTCCATCGACGATGACGACGACGACTACTAATGGACTTCGTCTACATTGCCCATCATGCATCATACCCACAGTGCAAGCCATCACATACATGACGTTCTGTACACAATACCGTCTCTCACTCACCTCTGCCATGATACATATATATGTGCCTTCTTAATGCTCTCTTTACTCATACCTGCTTGATTATTCTCTTGACCCCACAGCATTTTTTTACAGTTGTGTTTTTCTTGCTTCCTTTCTTGGG
>JBBPJT010000034.1:0-83682 GCA_038088895.1 Xerocomus potaroensis | reverse complement strand
GCAAGATGGCTTCGTCAATCGTAGAAGAGGGAGAGGACTCGGGCAGGAGAGGGGGTGAAGGTGGGGGTGAAGGTGCAGGTGCAGGTAGAGATGGAGATAAGGGTGCAGGTGTAGATGTAGGTACAGATGCAGGTGATGGTGGTGGAGATGGAGATGAAGGCAAGGAAATAGAGGGAGAGCCTGAAGAAGAATCTGGACCATGACCAGCTGCTTGTCTTTCCTGGTCTTGTTCATAATGCTCTCCTGATTGTTCACTATATTCACTAAGAGCCTCAGAGAGCAAAGCTTGAGACAGTTCTCTAACTTGTTCAATAGAAAGATGCTGCTGATCTATTTGCTGTTGCTCCTGTTGCAGTATAGCTTGTTGTTGTAATTCAAGGTATCTCTGATGCTCCTGCTGTTGTTGTTGTAAAGCCAGCAACTGCATCTCATTTATTCTCTGCTGTTGTAATCCCAGCTGATGTTCTTCATGCAATCTTTGATGCTCTATTATCTGTCTTTGTATTGCCTGCCTTTGCTCCTCAAGAAGTTGTTGATATCCTATCTCTTGGTATTGCACTGCCTGTCTTTGCTCCTGAAGAAGTCTTAGATGTTCTATCTCCTGTTGTTGCATTGCTTGTCTTTGTTCTGCAAGCATTCTCTGATGTCCTATCTCCTGGTATTGCACTGCAATTCTTTGCTCCTCAAGTGTCCTTTGTTGATTTAACCACTGCTGCTGTTGCAAATGTTGTTGCATCTGCAAGTTTCTTTGATTTTCCTGCTCCTGTTCTTGCAACTCTATTTGATTCTGCTGTTGTTGCCTTAGCCAGACTAATCTTTGTTCTTCAGCAAGCCTTTCCTGCTCTATGGCTTGCCTTTGTATTTCCTGACACTGCCATTGCAAGAAATATTCATGCTCTGCCTGCCTTTGCAACTCTTGCTCCTGTACTTGCATTCGTTGTTCTTGTTCATGCTGTTGGTGATCCATTAACTCCTGCCTGATCTGTTGAAGTCTATTCTGTTCTTGCAGAATTCTTTGTTCCTCCTCCATATATTGGAAATCATGGTGTATTTGTAAATTGATATGTGATGGATGTAAAGAAGGTAAAGCAGCTGGTAGATGGAGTTGATTGGATGGACCTGCTTGTTGATCATTAGGAGGTGGAGGATGCAAAACAGATGATGAAAGTAATGGATTAGAGCTGATATTTTGTCTTTGATTACGTCTTCTATTGCGTCGCTGTTGATGATCATTTTGAAAGCCTTGAAATAGGCGAGCAGTATAATCAACACGATCTTGAATGGCTTGATCAGCTCCTAATAAAGAATGGGGTAGAGGAGGGGCAGCAAAAGATTGATGAGCTGGTTGCTGAAAAACAGGCTGTGGAATAGACATAGAAACAGGAGGATGAACCTGAATTTGTAATCATATTATTATAAAAAATAATGGTGATGGAAAATAAACAACTTACAGAATATGGCAAACGTCTAGATGAAGGAGAACCAAGCAGATTTTCACGCTGATCACGTTCAGCTTGGCGAGCAGCATGTTGAGCTTGTTGAGGAGAGGTAGGAGGAGTAGACCTAATAGAAAATAGAAATAATATAGATATGTCAACCAAAAAAAACAAACAACACTCACATTTTGCAAATTGCAAAGATAGATTTTAGAATTCCAAGTTTAAAATAAAATTCAAAAATCTAGAAAAAATCCAAGAATCCAAGGGTCCACAGATGGTCCAGGGGTCCAGTCCAGTAATCCAGGGGTTAAGCAAGTCTTCAGAAAGGAAGCTAGGATGTACACCAATCCCTTTGCTTTGCTAAGTGCCCACAGTTACTAAAAGGTAACCAGTGCAGAAGTATGACAGAGCAAAAGGCAAAATGCCCAAGACAGAATGAATGGCAACTGCAAGAAGCAAAGCCTCTTGGCTGAAGAACAGCCCCGCCAAACAGGTCTCTACTCTGTGGTGCTATCAGAGGTCCCAACCCAAAAAGGGTTTAACAACCAGCAAACACACAGAGTTGAATCTGTGTAGCTAGGGAATAGGGACTATGATTGAAGGAAATGTCTTTAAAAAAAAGACAAAACCAACACCTCTTTCCACAAAGCTGGTCTTCACTACAGGCACACCTAGGTAAAACAAATTTGAGATGCCTAATCCTAACTTACACTTTCACTGGATCTATAAAAAAAAAAAAAGCTATAGTAGTATGATATATATTAGTCAATTTATGATTATATGAGAAGTAAAACATACCCAAAAGAAAAGTAATATGCTAAATGATTTGTTATTTTTGTTATTAGATCATGACAATATATTATATCCAACATACCAAAGTTTAAGTAATCAAAATGAAATCTGCACAGAAACCTGTAACAATGCCATGTGTAAGCATTAGTCTATCATTGTAAATAAAAAATATGCATACCAGCAGAAATGCACTGGCTTTAAATTTCTATCAGATCAGTTTCAAATTTATGATATTATAATATAGTAACATACCAAAACTTTGAACAAAATGAAGCAAAGAGGTCTTTTGAATGAAGAAATCTAAATGAGCCTTCATACATTAGCTCCCAGGGCAGGAAAAGAGTATATATAACCTGCAGGATGATGCTTATCTGTTATCAGATCATGGTCAGATCATATTATTTTGAATGTTTTCAACATGAATATTATATAAACATGGCTCACATGGACTTAGAAACAGTCTTAGAGTTTATTCTAATTTTCTGGTGATTTTTCTGAATTTTTGAGAATTTTTCCTGAAAACCTATAGTGGGGGAAAGAGAAAGGAAAGACTTGAAAAATGGCGAGCCACTTGATGTCACACGCACACCCATAAAAGGAAAGCACGTGGGAAATAAGCGAAAAAAGCGAAATAGCCAAGCTACTGAATAGATTACAGCACGAAGCGAAATAAGCGAGAAGAGCGGAATAACCGAGGGTGGCGAAAAACGCGTCGGGTATCGGCGATTGTCACACATCGTCCCATAAGAGCGGGCGAGTCACACGGTCACGTCACACGTTCTCCGTTAATATTTTAGATTTTAGATATTTTAGATTTTAGAATTTTAGATTTTAGATTTTATCAGGAAGTCGACTCTCCGAAGGACGCCAAAGAGTACGAGGAAGTGACAGCGAAGGAGACGACAGCTGAGATGACTACCGAAGAGAGCTCAACTACTGAAACAGATCCCAAGACGGAACCCGTCACTGCGGAGAGTATGACACCACGTCAGTCTGAGCCAAACTCAATGAGCACTGCCGGCGATGACACGACTACCCAAGTAACGACCGAGGAAAAGACCACTGTGGTGTGAGTGCATGTAGCTTTCTGGTTGGCAATACGATAACCAAATCATAATGAAGTGAGCCCGCAGCGGAGACAAAAGCTTGAATAGGTGTTGAGGAGGTAAGAGTAGAGTTTTGCAGGGCCATTTGCAGGGCCAATGTGAACTGGTCACCGCAATGTCATTACGGCCGCGATGGCAACCAAGACACCTACATTACACACCACGTGATCCGTTGTCTCGCCTGTGTGAGTATATTAAGACAAAAAGACCATGCCCATGCCTCGTCCTCGCCCTCACCTGTGGTGCTATCCTCTTCCCTGTCGTTCGTTTCGCCTGACCATTTGTTTGTGATGCTCCTTTTCTCTGTACTTTTCTCTTTCTGTTTGGCCGTCTGGGCCGGCCCGATCGGGTCCGTTGCCCCTGTGTTTGGTACTATGTCCTCCGCTCCACCCTCCAAGAGAGAGTCCGCAAAATATGTTGTAGCTCATTTCATGGTCGGAAATACTTACCCATACACACAACAATCTTGGTTGTCCGATATCATCCTTGCTCACCGATCCGGTATCGACGCTTTCGCTCTCAACGTAGGAAGAAATGACTGGCAACCCAAACAAGTCGCAAATGCGTGAGTACAAACACAATACCTTCTTATCCACTGTTCATTCCCCTCCAGTTACCAGGCTGCATTACAGTCTGGAACGGGTTTTAAGCTCTTCTTGTCATTCGATATGACGTGCGTCCGCCGTTATCTATTGTCCTCTCGTCTTGTTCTCAAAGTCACTTTAGCTCTCTTCCCTGTAGTACTCCTAGTGACGCTGCTACGCTCAGAAATTATATCACCACGTATGCCACCCATCCGAATCAATTCATCTATGACGGTCGTGTTTTTGCTTCCACCTTCTCCGGAGAGTCCTGTCATTTTGGTCAAAGTTCGGTTCAATCGGGATGGTCGACGCAGTTTTTGAAGCAGTTGTCGGGCAAGAATGCAGTTTATTTCGTCCCCTCCTTTTTCATTGCCACATCTGATTTTCAGAGCTTCGGTGGCATCCTCGATGGAATGTTAAATGTAAGCCATATTGTCCCACCGTCTGTAACCCTCACACAATCTCTGCCTTTTTAGTGGAATAGTGCATGGCCCACACAAATCACAGCGAAGTCTGTCTCTGACTATACACCTTCTGAGCTTGAATCGCTCTCAGCTTATGTCGGGGCTACGACGATCGACGAACAGTATATCAGCGCGTTGGCTCCTCTAGGTGGAACTTATGTGCCTACCGTTTCTCCTTGGTTCTTCACACACTATTCCCCGGAGACTTACAATAAGAACGTGAGTTGTGCGGCTCAACCGTCAGATCAGTGCTCATTCTTCAATTTAGTGGATATACCTGTGCGACGATCATCTTTATGCCACGCGTTGGGAATATTTGATCAATATTCGCAATCAAATCAATATCGCTCAGATAAACACATTTAATGATTTCGGGGAATCACATTACATTGGTCCCATTGAAGGCGCACAACCGAATAGCGAGGCATGGGTGGATGGATTTGACCATACCGGTGAGCTTATTATAGTCCGTGTTATTCTCAGCACTGAATACGTCCCCAAGGGTGGCTCAACATGTCATTATATTACGCTACCGCGTTTAAGACGGGATCCTACCCACCTATTTCAAAGGATCAGATTTATATGTGGTCTCGTCCTCACCCAGCCTTCGCTACAGCCCCAGATTCGATCGGTCGACCCACCAATTATCAGCTCGTGAGTCCATTCTGAACTGCCATGTCATCTCGATATAAGTCATTCCCCGCAGACGGCAGACAAGATCTGGGTGGTTGTTTTTGCGACTTCCCCAGCAACTGTCACACTTTCGACATCATCCACAGAATCAACGACAACCAACGTGGAAGCTGGGGTGACAAAGCTTTCACTTCCTATCAGTGCAGGAGGGTATATGCAAGCGGTACTGCAGAGGAATGGTGAAACTATCATTAACCTTCGACCAATGGATTTCACTTTCAATCCCTCGCCATCTTCATACAATTACAACGCTTTTGTCGTTTCTTCATCCTGATGCGCACACTGGATGCACGCCTTCAGGAAATAGGGTTTTACAGATGACCCTCATCCCAAATCTCATATCATATACCTCTCTATATATTTCTGGGTCTTTCTATTGTTCCCGTTATCGTGTAATTGCGCTTGGGGATTATCGTGGCAATACGAGTTGAAGAAATTTGGATTCAATCAGTCAGTGAGCAGTGAGCGATTTGAGCTTATGTAATGGACGAATCATTGAGCCTAAATTGCATACGCTCAAATGCTCACTGAATCCTCAATTCTCTAGATGAACCGAGTTCGAGACAGGTATAACGCCAAAGCTCGCCAGTCATGCACAAGATCATCCAAGAAGGGGAAGCAACCTCGACATGCATCTTCTGCGTTAGCTGAGACGGTGCTAGATCCTAATGCTGAAATCCTCGCTCCCAAATCGAGAGAACAGAAAGATCAGGAACGAAAAGAGAGACTTGTCCAGGAAGTAAGCGGCAGATATCGAAAAAAAATTGTATACCTTCATGAGTGCAGCTTGCAGCACAATCTGAAAGCAAAGTCTCGAGCAAGAAAAGGAAAAGACTAGAAAAATATATTGTGAGCCATGCCTTTCTTTTTAGAAGTTTCTTGATATGTCTTTCAACAGGACAAGAAGCTCAGACAACAGGAGAGGATGTTGATCTTTGAGAAACTGGCGTATGCACATTCTCGTGCTCTCTGATCCTTCACTCAGTTGTATAGTCAAAGTCAGGCATCAATACCAACCTTGGAGCTACAGTCTTCTTCTACACTTGGGACAGGGAAAGCAGCCTCTCATCGCAAGCGACTGGACAAAGCCGAAGATGTGGGGATTCGACGTCTTATGAACGGTCCGTCGAATAAACGGAGGCAGCGCCGTAGTAACTTTCTTGAAAAGGGAGCTGCTGACACAGACGGCGAAGGTGTTGAACTTGACGTAGCGGGGTCCGACGCTAGCATGGATTCAGTGACTTTAAATCGCGTCCAAGTTGTGGACATGTCCACTAATTTGGCCACGCCGGAAAAATCAGTGCAGTCTACTGTTGTTGGTGGTGCTCTCAAACGAAATCCAGATGGTTCTCTCATGGCGCCTCGCATTGTCAAAGGGAAAAAGATTGGTCAAAAGAAGGTCGGTCCGTTCATGATTTTACGATGGTCCCACCAAATTCCCTTAGGGAGCCTTTCGGCAGTGGTCAAAGCAATCTAACAGGGCGCTACGCCCTGACCCGGAACCCGAATCTGATTCGTCGTTTGATAGTTCAGATTCCGCGAATGACACTAATGGCGACGGAGACGATGAGGGAGATTCACTCTCAGAGTCGACGTCACAGGGTGACTCAGACGAGGACGGTTCACCTCATGCGGACACCAACTTCGCTCCGGCGAAACGTACAAGTTTCAAGACATGGGCGATGAAACAGCTATCAGCAGTCAAAGATTACGTCGCCCCCGTTGACGAGTTACATACTCGGGACGAACGAACGTTAGATGCCACTGCGGAGCCCCCTCCGAAGAAGCGCAGGGTTTCCCGTCCAACCCAGGATACTATGATACGTGGTCCGCTTGGAGAAGATCTAAAAGTACCTGCCACTGCACTGGCAGAGCATCTATCAAAAAATCAACAACACGCATCGACTTCGTCTCATACAGAAAAAGTTAGGGTTGTTTCTGTCAAGCGGCCCATAGACATCGAAGAAGCCCGATTAATGTTGCCTATAATAGCGGAGGAGCAGCAAATTATGGAATGTATCCTACTCCATCCCGTCGTGATCATATGTGGCGAGACTGGTAGTGGAAAAACGACCCAAGTACCACAATTTCTTTACGAAGCAGGGTTTGGAAACCCCAACGGAGGTGTGCAGATCTTGTAACGGGCGTGGATGTACTGATCTTTAGCTTTCCAGATAATCCTGGCATGATTGGGATCACACAACCTCGACGAGTCGCAGCAATATCGATGGCTGCACGCGTTGCACGCGAGTTGTCTTTAAGCTCCTCACGAGTCTCCTACCAAATCCGTTACGATGCGACCGTATCTCCATCAACTACGGTCAAGTTCATGACTGATGGTATCTTATTGCGCGAACTGGCCACCGATTTCTTACTGTCCAAATACTCTGTCATCATCATCGACGAGGCCCACGAGCGAAGCATGAATACTGATATACTTATCGGTGTCCTTAGCCGTGTCTTGGGGTTACGAGAGGAATTATGGAAGGGCAAAAAGGATGGAATGAAACCCCTGCGCTTAATCATAATGTCTGCCACTCTGCGCGTCAGTGATTTCGCGGAGAATAAGCTCCTTTTTTCGTCCCCTCCCCCAGTGATTAGCGTTTCCGCACGTCAGCATCCGGTGACGATTCACTTCAATCGTCGCACACCTTCAGATTATGTCAAAGAAGCAATCAAAAAGACTGCGAAAATCCATTCTCGACTGCCTCCCGGCGGTGTTTTGGTCTTCTTGACTGGTCAAAACGAGATCTCCGGCGTTTGTAGGACGCTCGAAGCGAGGTTTAGCCAAAAAGCTATCGAGATGCGAAACCGCAAAAGGCAGCTACCAGCTGCCTCTACATTTTTTAGGGATGACCCTCCAAAGATGGCTGCTGCTGCAGAAGGTATGTCATTTTGTTACTGCTTAGATGAGTCAACCTCCAATAATCTATTAGTTGTCTTGGAGGCGGAAGACGTGGAGCTGGGAGCCAGGGACCAAGATTTGGCTTTGGACGTTGATGATGGCTTTCCCGAAGAGGATCCAGAAGCTTTGGACAGCGTTGACGAGGGTGCAGGTGATGACATCGAAGAGAGCGACTGTAAGTGCGATCTTCGGACAATTATTTCTACTTCTCAAGGCATCCTCGTCAGCCCCGATGCACATTGTCCCATTATATTCTCTTCTCCCGAGCGATAAACAGATGCAGGTTTTCGAATCGCCACCACCTGGACACCGTCTGATAGTGGTCTCTACGAATGTGGCCGAAACATCGTTAACGATTCCTGGGATCCGATATGTTGTGGACTGTGGGCGAGCAAAGGAGGTAAATTGCTTCACATCATAGACAATATTAGTTTCATAGAAATTAACAGCGCAGATATGACACTACAAGCGGTATACAATCCTTCTCGGTAAATTGGATATCGAAGGCTTCCGCGGCGCAAAGAGCCGGTCGAGCCGGTCGCACTGGTCCTGGACACTGTTACAGGCTCTATTCATCCGCGCTTTACGAACATTATTTTGAGTCATTTTCGCAACCCGAGATTCTTCGTACACCAGTAGAAGGCGTAGTACTCCAAATGAAGAGTATGGGGATCGACGCAGTGATAAACTTCCCGTTCCCAACCCCTCCCAGCCCACAGGCTTTGAAAAAAGCTGAAATGGTGCTGACTCACCTGGGCGCGGTGAGCAGCACACCACTTAAATCTTCAATGACCTCAGAAGTGTCCATCGCCATGACCGGAGGCAAGGTCACGCCACTTGGGAAGTCCATGAGTTTGTTCCCCCTGGCTCCTCGGTATTCTCGAATGCTAGTTGCCGGCCAACAGCATGGTTGTTTGCCATATGTGATCACTATCGTATCCATCATGACAGTAGGGGATCCCTTCTTGCGTGAAGAAGCTCTAGGTGACGGCCAGGATTCCGACGATGAAAGCGGCAGATTGTGTTATATCAAGAACGAACAAGTCAAAGCAAAAGAGATTCGCAGGGCGCGCCGGAAGGCCTTCTTCGAGACGCAGCAGGTACTGTAAAGAGTCATCTTTCACCCCAGGGCTTATACTCCGATTCCTAGATCCATGCTTCCCTCGGAAAGTCAGCCAGTGACATCTTTCGCACACTTTCTGTCGTCGGTGCATACGAGTTCGCTAGGGGTGGTTTCCAATTCTGCTCGGACCATTTCGTTCGACCAAAAGTATGCACACTGAGATCTCGCGTTGCGTTTCGACAGCTGATGAGGCCCCCAGGCCATGGAAGAAATCCACAAGCTGAGAGCACAGATATGCAACATTGTGAGCGCGACCTTTCCGGACGTAGACACAGGCCTCGCACAACCGCTCGTGCCGCCCAGCGAAACCCAGGTACGTACCTTGTTGTTCCTTTTCCTATCAGATATCGCACCGAGCAACGCCCCTCGTAGCTCAAGGTCCTTCGCCAGCTATTGGCTGCTGCTTTCATCGATCAGGTAGCTGTGCGAAAGGATCTCGTGCAGAAGAAGTCGGCCACTGGGGTTCAGCACGCAACCGCGAAGGGGATCCCATACAGAGCGATGGGTATACAGGAAGACGTATTTATACATCCTTCGTCTGTCCTCTCACAAAGCGCCCCTCCGGATTATCTTATTTTCACTGAGATCGTTCGCACAACCAAACCTTGGCTCAAAGGTGAGCAGTAGTGCCCTCCGCCGACTTTCCCAAGATTGACATGTAGCCTGCAGGATTAACACTGATCAACCCAGCATGGCTTTCGGCCCTCGGAAAGTCGACATTATGCACTTTTAGTAAACCTGCAAAGAACAGTGCAGGCGTGTTGATGACGATACCGAAATTTGGCCCAGATCAATGGGAACTACCACCAACGAAAGCCTCATAGCAGTGATAACAATACAACACAGTCCTTGTAATCAACCAATCCGTGTAGAGGTGGTCTAGGCAGATGCAAGATGATGGGGTATGCTACAAAGTCAAATACTACTTGTGACATCTACGGCTTAGGTTTCTTTGGGATGAAGATACTACCCTTGTCTTTCTTAGGTCGCTTATGTGGCCGCCGCTGCTGCTTCGGCTTTCGCTCATTCACTGACGATGCCTCCTCAACGTATGGCCTCTTCAGTGATGAAGCATTTGGAACGGAAGCGTTGCCTTTCCCCGGGGAAGTAGAGGTGGAAGGAAGGCCCTGTGATTGTGGTTTAGCACGAACGGATTCCGCCAAGCTCTGAGGAGTCGCAAGGTCTGTGGGCACTTGAACCTGGGAAACGGGCCGCTGTTTGCTAGCCTTTGTTGGCGAAGCGGGTCGAGCCGACCGCACAGAATTAGGCTCTCTAAAGTAGGAGACGTCTGCCTATATGTGACAATGCATTGTTGAACGAGGGTGGTCGTGACTGTGACTGTGGACTTACATCGGTCAGCAGTGACCTGGTCCTGGCATTATTCACAATTTCTTTCCAATCTGCATTACTCCTCTCGAGTGTCGCAGTATTTCCCAAGATGAACAAGGAAGATTTTGCTCTAGTGAGGGCCACATTCATTCGACGAACATCTGGCGGAAATATGTTAGCACACGCATTCATTCGAGCACCCATGCATCGCACCAGCCAAAAAGCCAACCGACTGCACGCCCGGGCCGGCACGCACGCACGAAAGGATGATGATGTCCTTTTCTTGACCTTGGAAACCATCAACCGTATGAAAATGTATCTTTCCACGGATATCCTTTCCAAACGACTTTTCGAAAGTACGTTGAAGTTCAAGTACCTGACCACGGTACATGGAGATAATGCCAATCCTGAAATCGAAATCGACTGATGCGAATTCTTTGCACAGTCTTGTGTATAGAGCTGCAGCTACTCGAGCTTCTGTTATATTCTTCATTGAATGGCCGAGGGTCCCTTCTTCTCTACCAGAGACGTTGAAAAAGCGATACCAACCGAACTTCGGGTGAGATTGCCAGGGTTGCTTAGTCTTAGTGGCCATATCCGGACCGTCGAGGAGACGACCTTGGTAGAATAGATGACTAGGAAGACGACTAATTTCTGGGTGCATGCGGTACTGAATGCTGGAGAAGCCTTCGGCAGAAGGTCCACAACAATTTCATATCACGCTCACCTTAACAGATGAACAGCCTCGGGACGATGTTTTTGCAGACGAACAAAAAGAGATTGATTGTAGTTGAATTTACAAGCCTAAAATTGTACATCAGAAAACAGATGTAAGACTCTGGAAGGAAGCTCATTACCTCTTGGGAAAGCACAGTAGGTGGGAGTTGTTGAGGGTCTACAGAAAGAGAATTCACTTTGAGCTTTATGCAAGAATTGAATTCTTACCCCCGACCATAATACACCTGCGCGTATGGAACTTCAAGGGTATCAACGAGGTCAATTCAACAGCTTGAGCAGCTTCATCAATAATGACCATTTCAAACTCCAACGATTCGATTGACTCATGACCGGATCCCGCTAGCGTCGCGCAAATCACGTCTGCCTCCTGCAAAATCTCGATGCGCATTCGCCTTCGAACAGAATCCAACGTTCGATTATCAGACTTTTGTTTGTCCTTTAAGCGATCGAACTGTTGAGTCAGGGCCATTCGACGAGAATTCAGCTTCTTGATCTCCTCATCAATGGCAAGGGATCTTGCAGAATTGTTTTGGATCGTGGATAACTCTTCCATCTTTTCCTGTTTCGCACGCTTAACGGACTCTATCTCCTGCCGAAGAAGCACTATTTGTTTTCCGGTGTCGTTGGAGGCGTCCGGCATGCTTTCGTCGTTCACCTTTTGTTCCACGAGGTAGTCTAGCGCGATATCCCGAACACTGATATCGACTGCTTTATCGCTTCCAATCCTGACCACTTTGATGGGGTCCCCGCGATTCTTGGTACCTCGGTAGCCCTCCTTCAAACGGCTGGCGACTTCATCGATTGCCGCGTTACTTGGGGCGCACAAAAGAACTTTCTGAACTGGGCCTTTGTCCGCTTGCGTAGAGTTCCGCCCCGCATGTATAGACGTCGTGGCTCGAGGCCGTCGTGATAAGAAAGCTTCGACTAACCCGCATATAGTCGACGTTTTCCCTGTTCCAGGAGGCCTATGAGGGTTTGAGCGACCATGCTCTAAAGGTGCACGAATGTACCCACCCTTGGATCAACGAGAATCCTTCAATCTTCAAGGAACTGAGGATAGCTCTTGCCTGGGGCTCGTTAACACAGTAGGTCGTCATTACTTCATCGATATCATATTTGTTAAGGTAAGGTATTGCGGAGATGTGAGGTTGCATGATCACCTGAAAGGCATTGTAGAAAGGAAGGGCTACCAGAGCACCGTATTCACGATGCAAAGTAGCTAAGCTGCGAAAAAATCGGTATCACGAAGAATTCCCGAAGGAATGGCGTACCTAAATACTTTTTTCAGGCTCCAGATGCTATTTATTTGCAAACCGGGGTCAGTTCCGTGGGGCAAAAAGCATCGAAGAGTCGTTTGAGCACCGGTCGAGGTAGTTCGGTATGATAGGGTTTTAGCAAGTAGCGATTTTTTCCCAGAAGGGTGTCTAAGCAGAATTACATCCGTTTCCGCCAGACGCCAGTCTTTTTGAAGAGCTTCAGATATCGCAACCTCGAGGTCAACAAAGTCGTCTGTGAACTGCTTCGAGCAGATCTTGCAATCGTACGCTGGCTGATTCTCTTCCTTCGACTGAACAACCTGAGCCCAGCATTCAAGCAGCAGCAGCGGCTCGAATACGCTGAGATATTGTCGGTGATCCGTAAATCTGTCTGGGACATGAGATAACTTTGGTTTTATCCCGTGAATAGGCGGATCCGGGCCATCGTGATCATAATCCCAGGACAGCAAAGCACGGTGGAGTCCAGATATATCCGGTTTGAGTCGCATTGCTCTCTTGCGTGCATCGTCCCTTCGCTGAAGTCGTTCCATCGCGACATTCTTGACCTGATTTGTGACATCAAGCATTCTAATCTGGCGTCTCTCAGTAGGCTTGTGCACTTTGGGAGACTTTTGAAATTTGGCAAGGGCTGCCAAACCTTTTGCTCCCTCAGCGTCGGCATCTGACTCCGACTCGCTGTAAGATGGATCCACCGCCCGTGGGATCTTGGGCATATTGTGGATGGAAAACGTCTGACTACGGCCAGGTACGACGGCAGCCTGTGCCTTCTTGAATGTCGGAAAAGCAGGTGTCTCCACCTTGGATTTCTCTGTGGGAGAAGACTTGGTAGGTTTCTGGGGAGCCAACGGTTTAAGTGTTGTCTGCACTTCTTTGCGCGCTGGTTCAATTTCTTTACGATTAGTCGTCACAGAGACGATTTGCACGTCGTCATCATCACTCTCAAATACTGCAAGGGCGTCTTCAAGTTTTGCTATACGTGTAGAGTCAAGCCGTGTTCTCGGGGCCCCGTGTGTCGTCTTGCGGGCATCTTCTACATGTTTATTCAACTTGGCCAGTCCAACCTCGGACGGAGGTACACCTGTTTTCCGAAAGCAGTCCAAGACGGTTTGAATAAGCGCGAAAGACTGATGAAGCAACTCCTCGTCTGATAGCCGAAGCCACCGCGCAAGCTCCGGCAAGACGGGTTGAAGATCGTTCATCATCCGCTTTCCTACCCGAGATAGCTTCGACGATTTCCGGTTCGTTAACTCTCCGTTCGTGGATTGGACAGCGAGAACAGCTGCCGATTCCATGACCCTCCACTGCGCCAGCATATCTCGACCAAAGATTAGTGCGTCCCGCATCCACACCGTCATATCGGAGATCTGGAAGAAATCAGCCCACAATGGAGTCCGTTTAAATATCACGGTAATCGATTGCGTCATAAATGTCCATAGCCGAGGAAGTTGAGATGCAGGACCTTGCGGATCCTCTTTCCGCAGGAACTTGTTCGAATGCAACAAACCATCAGGGCTGGAACACAGCACCTCGATAATGTCCGTGAGACATTGCACGAGTGACTTTGACAGGCTGCAAGCCTCAGTGACTTGAGGTGCGTGTCGAACAAACGTTGCAAGGAACTCGAAGATGGCAGAGAGAGAGGGCTCTGGCAGATTATACAATAATGCGCGGAAGCAATCCAGACGGCCGTCCACATCAAACGTTTGCCCAACCAAGGTCTTGGCGACCGTTTGAATATCGTCAATCGGAGACAACATGAGAATCATGACGCTCCTGCAAACGTCGGGCCGGCTGAGAACATTTCGCAATAACGATGACTGATTGCAGTTGGCAAATTTAGAGATCGCATCAACAAAACCTTGTCTGGTAACTTCGAGAGAACGATTGATAGTGCCAAAAGCAACCCGGGCATTCGGTTTTGAGAAAATTGGTTTGTAAGCGCGGGGGTTCAGTACGTCCAAATGGGCATACTGGGCAACCAAATCAAGGAGAGAGGTAGCACCATCCACGTCGTTCGACTGTAAGGAGTCGTACGTTTTCGTCCACATGTGCTCTCGCACGACACATACCGAGAAAGTGTCGGTTTGGCCTGCAAGAAACACGCAAGATTGGGTAACGGCACCAGCAATTTCTCGCACGTCTCGCGCGAGGACCGCCATCACAAGGTCCCGAGCAGCACCGCGTACAGACTTCCACTTTTCATCCGCATACTGGCAACGGAAAGCAACGGATATGATGACATCTACATGAATGTCTAGGACGCTGGATATTGCTTGACGATGGCGTGCCAATTCTTCGGTTTGACTCTTGCGAAACAGAGACGAAAGCAACTGTCATGAAGTGTCAGTCGTAACGCCGTCGAAGAAATTGGTACAAATGCTGACTCGTATGGCAGCAAGCATGACCGCCGGGCGAACCTCCTTGAACCTTTCATGCTGAAGTTCTTCGCAAAGAAAGTCCACGATTTTTGCAAGCACATCACCGAAGCTACTGGAATCTTTCAGCGATGATAGATATTCTCCAAACCATGAGAGAAACCAGAGTTTTTCATCTTGAAGAGTCAGTTCCTCGATTAATTTGATATAAGATGGGTTGTCCTTGATAGCATCAAACACGACTTGTGGAAACTCGGGTGCCTCGCCTTTCCAAACACTAGAGTGCAAGCGCTTGAGGACAAAGAGCATGCACCGTAGTATATGTCCAAAGTCTGAAGGAGAGAAGTCGCTCAGGCATTCTTACTGAAGGCTTCAGATACGTACGAGGACCCGTGTCATGCAGATGACCCGTGACAACCCTTCGACAGTCCAATCCCCCGTATGACCGCAGAAATACTTCAGTAGGTATCTGACGAAGAACCTGACAGAACCCCAACCAAACTTCATTTTGATCTGTCGTCGGAGAAAACGAGGAGCCAATAGGGAAAGTCCCCCTCTCCGTCAAAGGCACATGCAATGCAGCAGGACTATCCTGGTTTGTGGTCTCTGCGATGATACTGAATATAGTTTGAAGGGCCACCCCATGTCCAGTAACGAAATGATCCTCAGCCATAGGGATCTCGGAACAGCCTGTCACGAATGACTTTGACCATTGCCGGACTCCCTGAACCTCGTCAAACATAAGAATAAACAGACCGGGAGGTGGAGCATCCCTTGGCCAACCGGAGATGGAGGGACAAGAACGCGCTAGTGCAAGGACATCTGGGTCCTGAAGGATGCGCAAATTTGAGACTGCATGATATAATAGCCCAGGCGGCACGTTGCGCAAATTAGGAGGTTTTTGCTGAGAAACAATGCTAACGCCAGCCGAAGCTAATCCATCTTTCACTATGCTCAATTCCCAGTCGTCGTAGCTCTTGTAAAATCCCCGGAGAATATCGTCTGAAAAGGCACCAAAATACCTGGTTGCTCTGGTCAGTAAATAGGACTTTATCAATTCTCACTATGGCCAGAAAGCAAGAACGCGAGCAACCTTCCCAACTAATTATGTGACAATGGGAAAGAGAAACTCACGTCGACCGAGACGAGACTTTGACTTCACCAAATGCTTTGACACAAGCGCAACAGCCCTCCAAACACCCTACCAACCTAGATCTCCATTCGTCTACCCTCGGACTATTGTAGGCGAACAGCCTCAAAAGAAAGGTTGCCGCGTCAATGGTTACTTGATCCGCGCGAGAGCAAAACCAATGGTAGCACTTGTCGGAGCTATTGGATGGCACTTTCATTAAATAGCTGAAGACCTGAAACAATAAATCGTCCGAGCTGTCCGCCGAATTGACGGGGGTGTCACGAAGTTGGGCAAGTAAGGTCTTGACTTTGTCCACATCGGTAGTTGCGGCCATGTAAATGGGAAGGATGAGGAGGGAGACAGAAAGGTAGAAGTGAACGAAGGATCTGGAAAAGGAATGTCGGTCCCAGGAGTGAGTCATGTATGTCATCACGTCGCGTCCTCGCGACTTTCAAGATCCAAGTAGTCGGCAAATGGATCCACTGGAGGTCAACCTTCTCAATGAACTCCTCGAACAAGACGCAGAAATTAAAGAGGTATGATGCTTTCAATCGAGATCACATTTTCGTAGTGAAGACTTGAAAGAAAATCAAAGTTCAAGTATCTTATCTCGATCGGAAAACTCGAGCCATCCTTGGGATTCTGAACAAGATTCATTCCACCCCAACGGACGCCCGTCAGTGTCCCACAGATACCCCATGCCGACATCTAACTAGTTGATACAAAGTTCCGCCGCTTCTTGATTCGGTGCGACCCATCTTGCGCAGTTGTCATGATGCCAGTGCTGCCATCGCTTCTCTCGTTCCTCCTCATCAACTTTGGCGCTGGAAGGACATGTGGTCCAATTCTCTCCGTACGGCAATTTATTCTGCGGTCTTAGTCGAATACCTGAGTAGTGGGTCCCTCATCACTATTTCACAAGCCAGCGAGTTGCTTGGAAGTGAGCTGCTTGCAGCAGGGCTTTTTGCCAACCAAAACACTCATGATTTGGCAGTAAAAGGGGAATGGTCAGATAGATTCTCAATAGCTGTGGAAGATTATCTCCATGGGCTTATTAGCCTCATCAATGAATTGGTAAATGAAGCTTGTCGACTTTTAGTCCTAAGGAAATACAAAGTCGGCGCATATTTGACTCATCGTTCTTCCAGTCACGGCTTGCTGTGAATGCGGTGACGCTCGGAGACTATGAAGCACCGCTCCGTATTTCGGTTTTTGTGAAAGATCTCTTTGCCGGATTTTCGATGGTAATGTCTCTCAACGTTCTCTTCTCTTTTGCGAGATTTGACATGCCTTTCTTTTCGGGACAAAACTAAGCTCAATCTCAAAAACGACACCTTGCGGCGACGCTTTGATAGCGTTAAATATGATCTCAAAAAGATCGAAGAAGGTCGGACAGGTTCTATCAACCTGTCCCAGCCCTTACCGTTTTGAATTGTTCAGTTGTCTACGATGTATCCCTGCGCAATTTGACAGACACTAAAAAATAAAATTGAAAAAGGCTTACACTGTATTTTTATTCGTAGTCGTGTTGTTGTTAGTTGTTTGACTCCATCTGTGGTTTAATAATTAACGACGTTCGGACGTGTTCCCGACTACACTTCTGCCATACCTCGCACTCACTTTCGCGATTCAAGATATCTGTCGTCAGGGATTCTGCCTATGGACAGAAGGCGAGGTTCGACAAGACCAGCTTCATCAGAAGGCAAGTTCCCACGCATCTTGTCCTCAAGCTCACATCTATACCATCATGATTGACCAGAGATAGAGTACTGGTCTCATGCGTCCAAATCATTGGCGACTCTTTCTACTATTTATACTAACAAAACTAGCGACGATACGATCGGGCGCGTCAACAGGCTAATGGCCATGTGGCCAACAGAGGATTTGCTCCAGGCTGAGAGCTATGAGACACTCAAGGCTAATTATAGACGGTTGTCTCCTGCGTTAAAGGAGGTGCGTAATCATTCTGAGAACGAGGTCAAGTGAGAACCTGTCTACCCAACACTATTCTGCTGTGAATATAATTATAACCACAGAGCACTTGATAATGCCATTGAACACGTGAGCGTTTTGATTGCACTTCGAAAGGCGTCCGAAACATCCCCGCAAGGTCATTTTTTTCGTCGAACGACATTAATATTTTTCTTGAAATCCCCACAGAGAAACGCAACAAACGTCCACGGCCCCCTTCGCCTTCCCCCACGTCTACTTCCGTGACTCCTGTCCCTGGAGCACCACGTGCCACAGCTGCGGCTCCTGTGCGGGGATCTACTGGGCCATCGCCTGCTATCCCATTTTCTCGAGAGCCGAAAGCGCGGAGAGAGGCACTTGCCAAGCAGCTGCCCTTACAAGAGGGTCGTAAAGTTGCCTTTCATCCCCCTTCTGGCAAGTCAGCAGATGGAGGACCTGTTGATGTGGATGAGAATACCTGGATCTTAGCTGTGATCACGAGATGCATTAATCAAGATAAAAATCGGTGAGTTTGTTTCATTTTGCATTCAACGGTAGATGTATTATCTTGTGTTTATAGCTACGAGGTCCAGGATGTAGAGCCACAGGAAGACGGACAGCCCGGCCAGTGTTATAACACGACGCTTCGAGCTATAATTCCCCTACCCGATCCCAGCGCTCCACCCAGTAGTGCGGCACATCCAAATGCGTATCAAGAATTCCCAGCTGGGTCAACTGTAATGGCGTTGTATCCAGACACAAGCTGTTTCTATCGTGCCGAAGTGATAGTATCTCCAAAGGACCTTCAACCGTCCGGTCGGGTAAGTTGTTGGGATAGTGGTGGGATGAACGCCCACATAATGTTTTACACAGGGGACGTCTTCCAAACAATTTTTTTATCAATTGAAATTTGAAGATGATGATGACCAAGTGCACTCGGTACCAGCGGAATGGGTTGTGGAATGGCCGGGTACATGACCTTGCTGTAGCAGCAGAGAAGAAAGACTTGGTGTACGTAGTTCTAGTTGTGTTGTACTGGCTGCTAGACAATCCCTGAATAGGACCCCGGATAGTGTTGTGCCGAAGGGATGCGTCATCGTCAGACCCCTATATAAAGGAACTCTTGACTGAACCCGACCATGACCACACCATGTCGGTTGGCAGACTCCTACACGAATTCAGACCTTTCTTTCGCTTGCTCGAGCAGCCTCTCACAAGGGGAACACCCACTTTCTATGGCTTTCCCAACCGCTCACTCCTTTCTGACCCTTTCTTCACCTCTCCTGCCCTCGACCTCACAGAGGAAGGGAACAAATACATAGTCGAGGCAGAGTTACCTGGTGTAAAAAAGGAGAACATCAATATCACTGTCGGTGATGGTGGTCATAGCATCACCATTCAAGGCAAAACAGTAGGCCGCCGTTCAGGTGAATCTTCAGAGTCTGCTACTGGGACCAGCAGCTCGCAAAGTGAAGGTATGTACCTCCTTTTGAATATTAATTCGCTCGATTGACGACAGTTGTAGGAGCCGATGCTAGTTCAGGGACACCCACTCAATTAACGACCGAGCGCCTCTATTCCGGTGGCTCATCGTTTACAAGAACTGTGTGGTTTCCTCGCTCGGTCGACAGTTCTCAAATCTCAGCCAAGCTAGCAGAAGGGGTACTCACGTTGGAAGCTCCGAAGATGGAAGACAGAGAGAGCATCAAGATCAATGTTGAATGATGTAGAAGTCACTTACATGTTGTGTCCTTTATTGTTGTGGCTGGTAATCAGATTGTTCTCCCCGCTCTATTTGTGATGCACAGCGAGCTCTGGATTGCTTGCACCAAGGTAGTCTCATGAAAAGTGTCTGAGTAGAAGGATTGATTGCTTACCCACTTTCGTGTCGGACCCAATCAACACAAACTGCAAGGTGTGCTGCGCATTATCCCTCGGTAACGATTATACCCGCATCACATCACCAAGATGTACGAGTTACGATATACCAATATACCTTGATATAACCATCGTCGCAACTGGCGACACCGACGAAGCTGGGCGATAATATATTCTTCTACGCAAAGCTCAGTTTTTGCTCAGCTCTTGTCGTCATGGTGAATTTCCGCAGGTGCAATGCTACTAGTAATCAATAAGTACTGTTCATTAAAAACAGTGTTCATAGATCATAGATACTAATTCAAACCCATATAGATTTTGCTCATGCAACGATACGTGACGACCAAAAACGAAGATGAGATGTCTACTACTACTACTAACTAACACCTATCAAACAAAAAGGTCAACAGTTCGTCACGGTGGCGCGGCGATTGCTCTCATCGAGCACCAGCGGACTCCGAACATTTTGGTGATGCACTTGTCCTTGATGCTGGCAGGCATTATAAAGATCATGGTGACGCGATCGGTGCGGCACATTGAACCATCTTCTCTCTACGCCACGAGATGGTTCATTCAAGGGGAGTCAACTTTGATTTCGAGTCCGTGGATCGCGGTCGTGAATCGTTGTCTTCCATTCATCGCGCGGACGACACCTTGTTGAGGAAACTTGGGTACAAGAGCGAATTTAAAAGAGAGTTCTCGGTAGGTGTACAAATCATCGCGTGCTACGGCCACCCATGCGATAAAACCGTAGCTTCTCGAGACTATATCATTTTCTCTTGCCATCTTGGCCGTGTCCTGTGGTATCGTCACTGGATATTCCTTCCCTCTCTTAGCTGGTAAGTAACGGGTCATACTTGCATAAATATCGCCACGAGCAACATTCAGGTGGACACTTTGCTATGATATGGGGTTGGTTCGTTCCATGCATTTTCATCACATGCGTTGCAGCTTCCATGGCTGAATTGGCCTCTTCTATGCCGTGCGTCTCTTCCATAGTCTCATCTTCTTGCAGCCCGACTTTTCCCAATTAGGACGAGCGCAGGGCTCTACTACTTTTCCGCCAAGATGGCAACCGAAAAGCAAGCTGCGCTGGCTTCCTGGATTACAGGATGGTCCAATGTCACCGGCCAAATGACTCTCATTTGTTCAATAAACTATGCATGGTGAGTACGGCTTTTCGTTATCTGACTGTCTAATTTACGGTGTCAATAGCACAGAACAAATCACAACTGGCATTGCAATGGCTACCAACGGTGCCATTGTGCTAGGCTCTGGAGCTTCATTTGGAATAATGATTGCATTGCACATAACGCAAGCGATCGTTTGTTCATCCGGCACGAGGCTGTTAGCCCGGATGTCCGTATTGGTGCTTATCCTTGTACGTACGTGGCAACCTTGATGGTCCATCCGGTGGGTTAACTGTGCGTAGTGGCGACAACGATCGGTACTATTGTATCCCTTCTCGTTTGTTCGCAGGGCATCGTTTCACCCGGAGATGCGTTCACCAAGTTTGAGAATAACGCCGGATGGTCTAACAGTCGGTCTTTTTAATTGCCAGTATGGATGCACGCTGACTGAGAGCAGATGTCTGGGTGTTCATCTTGTCATTTACCCAACCAATGTGGTCACTAACGGGATGTGGGTTAATAGGGCTGTCTCACGATCAGTCTTGACTTACTGTTCCATTTTCTTTCAAGACGATTCTGCGGTACACATCGCGGAGGAGACATCAAATGCAGCTTGGGCGGCTCCAGTTGCTATTATGGTTGCCGTCCTTGCAACCGAACTTCTAGGCTTGCTGATGTACATTGCGCTGTCGTTCGCCACAGCTTCGGTCCCAGATGCTTTGCAATCAAACCTTGCATTGCCAAGCGGTGATGTTTTTTTGAATGTCTTGGGCAGAAAAGGTACATTTGTCTTATGGTGGTCAATGGTTGTGCTTCAGGTTTGTCGCATGTGCAATTCGCGATATGTATCTAAGGGACGTTCAGTACTCGGCTGGGTGTTCGCAGGCTGTTGATGCATCTAGAGTTGTGTTCGCCTTTTCGAGGGACAACGCATTACCGGGCTCACGTTGGTGGAAACGAATCAACCCCCACACCAAGACGCCGGTGAATGCTGTCTGGTTCGTTATTTTCCTCTCCGCTACCTGTGGACTATTATCTTTCTCTGCAACCGGATTTAACTCCCTCGCATCGTGAGTGGTCTGGTTGCTTACTTTTTTTCCGATTATTTTAATGCTACTACTCTTCTCCAGCTCATCGGTGATCGGACTGTACATCTCCTACGTGACCCCAATCTACTTCCGCATAACCTCTGGGAATGAAAAGTTTCAACCCGGTCCATTTCACCTAGGGCGCTGGTCTAGATTTATTGGCGCGACGGCAATTGCATGGGTTGCCTTCATGGTAGTGATGCTGCTCTTTCCGTGGTACCAGACTCCTAGTCCGCAAACGATGAGTGAGTCCGGTCTGTTAATCAATTTCACGTCTGATTGACCGAGGGCATATGATGGCAGACTACGCCGTTGTCATTGTCTTGTCCATTTTCCTCTTTGCATCCGGTTCCTGGGTCTTTTCGGCCCGCCGCTGGTTTACTGGGCCCATACCCAACATAGACGTTAGTGTGGAAAGTCAGCCAAAATGAGGTCAGTATTCATCCTAAATTTGAGGGTAGGGTCAGGGCACGAGAGTTTGGATTCTTATGATTGACATTATATGTTTGAATATGTATATGCGACGACTTATTCTATGACAAGGATGCCCCAACAAAGGTCGGCGCAACACAAACACCGTCCTTTGTGCGAATTTTGTGGACACTCTTGGTCACAGGATTAATCCAAGCCGCTTCTTTGGTACCTAGAGTCGTGAAACCTGATAACGCGCAGATTCTGGTGTGAAAAAAGTGACCAGGTGCGATAAGGACCGGGATCCGTACCAGGCTGGATGGTTTCAAAGATCTTTTTTTTAGGATTTAGCTGTGATAACGGTTGAATATCTGAAAGCAGTTCAGGGAAATGAAGGATGGGTCCAAAGGGAACGGGAGACGTACTCTCATACTCAGGTCCTTCAAAGTACACGCGTTCACCCGGTTTTGAGCCAAGGGGAGGTTGAATCAACTCTATACCCCCTTCCTTTCCTTCTTTCGACGTAGCCTGTGAACAATGTTAGATTCATAATCCAGTGCTGGAGAATGCGCATACCGCAAGAACCATGGCAAAACTTCTTACGCCGCGCATTGTGGCTGGTTTGAGGTTGCACTGAACAATTCCACATCACAAGTGAGTTCAGAACAAAGGAAAGAGCATACACGCACAACTACGACGAGATACTTGTCGTGCATCTCTTCTATAGGTATGTAGTTGACAAGTCCCGATACGACTGTGCGCGGGCCAGTCTCCTCGCCAACATCTATTTGCTATAATAAACGCCAGTGGTATAAAAGATCAGAAATTAAAATGCAGTTTGTGATTCAATTAATACTTCAATGTAAAGTCCATCCGCGTCTGGATGCTTCTTGACTGAGAGAATACTTGACTGTTAGCAGGGCCGGAAGCCTGGGAAGCGTCAAACACCGTACCATCGATGATGTGGCCGACTCTCAAGTCTATCATGGACGGTGCAGGTTCACCGGTATCTTCGGCAGGGGCACCACCACTGGCTCCTCCTTTGTTCTTCTTCCCAACATCCTTGGTGCCAGCAACAGCAGCAGTATCCTTCTTTTTCTCCTTCTTCTCCTTCGGAGGCTTCTCAGCGTTTTCCTGTAGTTTGATCTCTACTACAGCGCTCTCATCTGCGGCAGGCTTGTCTACAGCCTTTGTATTTTTTTCCTTTTTCTTCGCCGGTTCTTGCTTTCTCTCAATCTTGGGGGTTGATTCGAGATCAAAAGGCACGGTCGAGAATGCAGGTGACAGTGCCTGCGCTGCAACTCGTACGGATGGGCACGTCTGGATGTGATCGAAATAACGCGTAATAGCAGGTGTCGCGTAGTACTGGGATGGCTGTAACTGAGACTCGAGGCGGAGTAAGACATGACCGATGCAGTATCAGAACGTCAACAACATACCAGTGTTGGGTAAAGGGCACCGTACAATGCAACGTCGGCGGCTGTGAGGTAATTGCTGACAATGTATGTTCGAGGGACCAAACGTGATTCCAGGTCCTAGAGGAGCTGGACATCAGCAGACGTCACATGTTCCGCTCATGTAAGTACCGAGAAACTGTCAGGTTTCCCGACATCGCCTGCTGCTACTTTATCTATCCAGTTCGCCACTTCCAGCTTGTCTGTGTCGGTCTTTCCTGAGTCTGCTCGGGCATTCGCAACCAGATCCTTCAAGGGGCAAGGGAGTTTTGATAGAGACGTTTCGTATGACATCCTCCTCGTAATGCAAGATCTCCAAAGTGGAAGTAAACGATGTCGATGAAGTAATCTGGTACGAATCAAGATATCCATCCGCATCAAATCTGAAGTAGAGAGCAAACGGGCACGTGACGTAACTACTAGGTCACTCGTTGATTGACCCTTTCACCATAAAATTGCTTCTCACTTTTTGCATCAAAAAATCACCATATACGACTGGCTGATAAACCTTGCCCGGTGTGGCGCCTCCCACAGCACGAAGTACGGCTGGCAATGGCTTGATCTCCGCTGTGAAATTGGGTTCAAAGAAGAATGGAATCCTGAGAGAAGTCGAGTCAGCATTGATCGGTGTAAGAAGAACTGAAACCGCACGAGACACTGTAGGGGGATCAGCTACACGACCGAGTAATCACCCCATAAAGCGGAACATACCGATAATTCGCTCCCCTATGAACGACTCGATGCAAGGTACTTTTGTATAGACCATTCGTCCATGTTTCCCACACTTCGATACCACGGATAAGATTTAAAGCTTTTCATTCAAACGATGGGCTCACTCTCGCCTATGTTACAGACAATACACCCTGGGATTGGATCTGCGTTGATCCAAAGTCCCTCCTCACCTCCGTGTTCGTCGGGAAGTCCATCGGGGACCTCTGGGAAATGTCCACGTTTGGGTAAGAACACTTGCAGCGCTGACCGGGTGGGGTCTGCGTAGAGAAAACTAAGATCGCCATGTCAGATGGCCCGCACCTTTTAGATTATACTAAGGTAATACGCTACGTCAAGCATCCGTAGTCCCTATGAACGAGTTATGCGAAATTCCGATATTGAGAAGAATCCGTTGACATACTTGTGTGCCCCACAAGAGAAACCGTCATGGTCGTTGGAGAGGGGAGGATAACCTACAATGTAACTCCTTCTGTTTCGGACGGAGATTCGGACAACCTTTGGGAACGAACCAATAATACGCATCACCCAGAAGCTATCATCCACTTGAGCCCGAAGTGTGTGCCACTCTTCAACGTTCATTCCAAGTCCATACGCCATCCTGGTGTCCGACTCATTGTTATGGACATCTGTGATAAAATGCACACTTGCGCTTCCATCACAATCATTCCGAGCTTCTTCATTTTCTCAATCCACTTTTCATATTTTGTCTGAAAATCCGGGATAGCTGGCCATTGATTTTCTCCCCAGAGTGGCCGTGACTTGTCGGGGTTATATACGGGTTTGTAGAAGTCGATGCCTTCGTGATTATCTGCCTTTCCATCGGTGACATTCTCTTGAAGCCTTTGGTAACCTGTGATCATGTTCAAACGGATAAGATTGTGGACGAATGGCATGGGACTGCAGTTGTACCTCGGGCAAGATCTTGGTTTGTTAGTGAAATCTTGTCCTTATCAGCTTGGGGAAGAGCGAAGAACTCTCGAGCGAGCTGTGTAAGCTCTTCTGCGTCGGCAAGATCGATATACTGAGAGATGTCCAAGTAAAAGAAACCATATTCAACGCAGGCCGAATGGAGTGCGTTGGATACTGTCACCCGTCTTGTGTTATCAACTGGCGATTGCGTGTCCAAGTACGGTGTGATGTTGATGATTGGTAGGTGAAATGCATTGCTGGTACTTCCCATACTTTTTGTTTTGCAAAGTCGATCGAGAGTGAGAAGAGTAAACTAAGCTCATAAGCCAGTGACTGGACGTCGTATTTGATAATATAAGAATTATCATGAGACACATGCACCATCAAACGTTTTTACCGGATAATTGCAGTCGACTGGTCACGAGCGTGCAGAGTCTGTTGGCCGGTCCTCGAAGTAAGGTTTGATACCCGATGACATATTAGATGCAGAGTAGTGAATACCTGACAATGAACGATGCTGTATAATCAAGAATAAGACCCGTTTTCAGGGCGCGTAGTATGCTGTGAATAAATAGTACGACCCGGGTTCTGTACTATTCGCCCAAACGTACTCTGAGGATCCTGCAAAAAAGCGCTAGCTGGACCAGTAAATTGACCGGGCCAGGGAGGGGTGAAAGATGGTGGAGTTGAGTTTAGAAAGTCGTGTGGAGATCGGTTCAATGCCTGTATCCGTCTCGGTGATGCTGGGCCCGACCAAGAGTCGGGATCGTGAGGGTACATGAAACCGTTGGTCATCCCGTTCTCATCGTCAGCCGCCTCGTCTTGACGAGCAGCTCTTGTGCTCCGAATAACTCTCCCACTGGAACTTCTGATGACGTTTGCCAAAATGGGATCGTCTGGTGGATCGAACATTCCTGGCTGCGTTCTATGTTCATTTTGGAGTGTTGCGCTCGCCTTTTCCTTTCCATTCATGGGGCGGCTTCTAGATTTTAGTTTTCCATTCAGCTGACCAGAAGGCAATGTGGACCCAGGCAAAGTTGAGTGGTTGGACGAGGACATGGCAGGATTCGTCTCCAGGTCCGCTTTTTCCTTTGCCTTTCGTCTCTCCAGTGCTTCAGAAAGCGAGACTGGTTCGGGAATTGTGTCTAAAGTAATATAGTACATTAGTATACGTATTAAGTGGGATAAGGTAGGTAATTACCTCGAAGGAACCTGAATTCTTGGTATTGTTGGGTAGATGCCGCTGAGAAAGAATCAGCGGGGGGCATGTGTACAGGTGATACCAAGCTAACCCATGTCTACATAGTTGAGAACATTGCGGCGAGATACAGCAGCTTGTCGGTGGCCGGCTTGAACCATGCGTTTAATGAATTCTTCCTGAGGGGGTAGTATGAGACCCCTAATATCGGGGAAGATAGAACCAACACGTACTGTTGCAATAGACAAGACAAAAGAAGCCTCCTTTGACATGGAAAGATTAGTCGTAATGCCTTGGGGGAGGAAAATCAAATCGCGTCAACATGCACACGGTTTCGGAAGGAGGGGAGAAACACACCGTCCGCTTGGACTATATTTTCGACTCTGGAAATGGGGAGCAATGATGTTCCTGGGACGCGTTCCCCCATCCTTTTTCCCGCTACCTTTTGGGTAGCAGACCCACTGGTCCCTTGGTCCGACTCCGTGTCGGATTCGAGTTCGTCCACCTCGGCGTCGCCTTCGGAGTCTGTAGGTAGATTGTATATGGTTGAGCTTTGAGGCTGTCTGTCTGGATCGTCGAGTTGGTCATAGGGGTGCAAGGAAGTCGCATGTGTGAGCACAGAATCACTGGCGTAGTATGTTGCCATATTGATCTTTGCTATAGCGCGTACAGCGACGCGGAGTTATGATGTTATAGAGAAAAGGATGGGTCTGGGGAGTGGGAAGGGGAAGAAATTCGAGTTGGCTGTGAGGAGAGTTGGAGAACAGGCAGGACGGGCGGGGCAGGGCGGGGCGGGGCGAGGTATGAGAACAAGTTAAGTTGGCCTTTTGGACTCCAAAGTCTACTTGCCATCCTAAGACCATCCCATCCCTGCTTAGGACCGATTCCACCACTACTTCGTCACGCTCAGTACAGACGCGTCTCATTCGACCTCAACCGGGTGACTCTGGTCATGTACCACGACAGCAAGCATCGGTTCCAAAAATAATAGAACATTAACAATGGGGAATCGAGCGCTCTGTGAATCACGATCCACCATGTCCTCAACGGTCTCAGATCCGATGTGCTGTCAACAAGAAGAAAAAGTGGTCCTGACGGGAATTATCAACAATGCGAGTGCCAATGTTTTCCTCTGAAGTATTGGCCAGCTGGGATAAGTAAAGGTACAAAGTTACAAAGTTTAGTTTAGTACGAGGGGATGTTCAAACTCCGTTTTGACCGACGTCTGGCATGAATACCCTTCGACGGTTCAGCACTTCCACCCCAGTCAACGGATTCATCTCGAACATCGGAAAGCAACCCATCCCGGTACCGCCTAATGTCACGCTCGCCCATTCCACTACCTCCCTCGTCGTCAAGGGGCCTCTCGGCGAAACAACCGTCCCTCTGCAACCGTACATGCGTCTCTCCTACCCCCAACCAGACGTCTTGGCTCTCACCGTCGAAAATGGCGCAATCAAGCACCAGCGTGCTATGTGGGGGACGACACGGTCGTTAATAAACAATGCTATCACTGGCGTGACCATTGCCTTCTCTAAGCCACTCTACCTGGTTGGCGTTGGATACAGGGCTGCGTTAGAGGACGACCCACGAGGGACTGTTGCAGGTGGAAACGGGAAGAGGCTTAACCTTAAACTTGGTCACTCTCACAACATTTTCGTGCCCATACCTCCCAACATTGCCGCCGAGGTTCCTTCGGCCACAAAGATTGTGCTCAGTAGCGCGAATAATGTTGCTTTGGGTCACTTTGCAGCCAAAATCCGGAGATTCCGTCCCCCAGAGCCTTACAAGGGCAAAGTAGGTTTTACCCCATTACTCTCGTTCTCTACTCACAAGGCCTCCAAGGGCGTTTTTATTGACGACGAGACTATACGTCTCAGAGCGGTCAAGAAGAAGTAGATTATCCATGTGTTTCCTAATACATGTTTTCTCCCCCCGCTGCATTGGCAATACAAGTTTTGTCTCAGAACCAGACAACAAACCCCGTGCGATCAGCGCCGAAGTCTCAGCCTGCTTTTATGCTTTGGTGCGCGTTTCACATTCAAGATCCACCATCACAACCCACTTGCTGCGGGTTCGACGCGCCAGAGAAGCATTACTCGATCAGCCATGACGCATTCTGCACGAAGATCGAGAAATTGAAAGAAAATGAGTCTCCCACCAAGGCTATTGGGAACAGTGGAAATAAATCCGTTTACTACTTTGGACTCGGGGATCCCGGCATGCTCCACCGCGATGAACAGCGTCCGCACGCAGATCCCACTTAGCCCCACTCGATTATCGTATGCTACGGATGTCACCCCGGTGGATTGTTTTGTGGCCTGAAATAACTTATTTCTGACCCGATGTTTCAGCCTGCCACCCCCACCTGCCACAACCTTCCAAAGGAGTATGGCTGGTGGGCCGCCGACTTGTTCTGGGGTGCAAAAGGATTCCTGGCCTTGCGTATACTGCCGGCGTGGTATGTCCCATTTCAGGGGTTGTATAATACACAATAAAAGTAAAGTCGTGAAGTTCTACCTCATCCCCACTTCGACTTTCTATCATGGCTGAAGCGGTCCCCCCTGTTCTCAAGGTCGACATGGGTTTCGCTGACAATAAGAATACTCCGATTGAGTCTCCTGGGACCGTTTGGGATACTATGGACCTCGATGCCAAGGAGCACGCTAGGATACTAAGAAAAGTTGATTGGCATACCCTGCCCCTCATCTCGTTACTGTATCTTCTTTGTTTCATGTGAGTCACGTTGAATTGTTTCCGACAATTTTTACGACACGCTGGCTACAGAGATCGTGTCAATATTAGTGAGTACATTTTATTTCTTAGCTCTTTTTATCGCTCACATCAGGTTTCAGGCAACGCCAGGATTGCAGGCATGTCGACAGACTTGAATCTTATCGGGCTTCGATACAACACTGCTGCTGCGATATTCTTCGTGCGGTTTTTCATGTGTCTGATGTAGATGTAGCTAATACCGGCCTAGATTCCCTACTGCCTTGGACAGGTCCCATCGTAAGTCAGAGATAATACATATGTTGAGCGCATAGAACGAACACTTTCTTTAGAAATGTCCTCCTGAAGCTCTGCCGACCGTCCAGATGGCGCAAGTGATCATTCTTTCAACCTGACTTCTAATGCTGACCTGGGGGGGTGGCATAGTATCTGCGATCATGCTTGCGTGGGGTTTGATCATGACCTTGATGTGTCTCGTGAACACATATCAAGGACTCCTTGCGTAAGGGTCCAAAATGGCCCCACTATAATCACTGATGTTACATCCAATTCGTGCGCAGAGCCCGATTTTTCCTTGGTTTGGCAGAGGCCGGGCTGTTCCCAGGGATAACTTACTACATCGCATTGTGGTATCCTCGTGCCGAGCAGGCGAAGCGCATCGCACTATTCAGTTCTGCAGCAATCATAGGAGGTTCCTTTTCTGGCATTTTAGCGTAAGATCAACCCTCGCTACACTACTCATATCCCACCGCTCATACTTCAACAATAGCTATATCATTCTCAAAATGGATGGGTAAGCAACACCATTGAAAATTTAGTTTGTTATCGCCTACGCCTAGTTCTCCCGACAGGATCGGAGGGCTTCATGGCTGGCAGTGGATTGTGAGCCACCACTAGTAAATGTGCAATAAAGAGTGCTCATCCGAGGTTTCTAGTTCTGTATGGAGGGTCTGGGGAAGTTTCTACCACTCCTCGCAAAGTGCGATGGCCTGACCTGCTTCTCTACAGTCACGGTGATCGTAGCATTCTTAGGGGTTTTCTTCCTGCCCGATGTCCGTTCATTTATATAACCTGTCTTTCCTCGTTGCACATATCTGTTTTAGGAGCCGGCGACGGCATCCTTTTTGACGGTGGCCGAAAAAAGTTATGTCGTTGGATTGCTGAAGAAAGACCGGCAGGGTCTTGCTACACACTATGACTTTCGGTTTGTCCTACAGGCCCTCAAGGACTACAAGATTTATGTCCAGTTTATAATATATATCGGGTACGTTGGCGACAAGACTCGATACTTTCGTACAACCTTCTGACACCATTGTCCACCAGTCTGGTTATCCCAGCCTATGGAATTGCTCTTTTCACTCCAACTATCGTCAAAGACCTCGGTTTCTCTGCTACTAATGCCGAACTCCTTTCCGCCCCACCTTTCCTTGCTGGTTGTATAGCTACTATTCTTTGCGGGATATACTCTGACAAGCTCAAACTTCGTGGACCGTTCATAATTGCTGGTGCAGTTGTCGGCTTGATTGGATACGTTATCCTGTACACGCAAACGAAACCTGGAGTCGCGTATTTCGGCAACATCCTTATTGCTATTGGTGTTTTCTCGTGCCTACCTATCAATTTGGCATGGATTAGTTCGAACGCTGGAGGTGATATTAAGCGTGGTGTTGCTATTGCGATGGTCAACGGTTTTGGAAATCTAGGAGGGTAGGCGATGCGGTTCCTTGTCCTGTCCTTTGTGGTCTGATGGAACTATTGCAGAATATGTGCCTCTTTCATCTTCTTCGACCCGCCACGATTCCATGTGGGACTTACGACAATCATGGTGTTCTTGAGTGTGACGCGCGTGTCTTCTTCGTACTTTCTACTTGCCGTGTTCGCTGACGATACCTTAGAATGTTACTATCTTCGTTTGTGATATGGGACTGTGACAGATTGAATAAGCAGAAAGGATGGTTGTGTCATGAACGTGGAATCACTGATGATCAGGGGGAAGAATTCAAGGATATCGGAGATGACAGTCCCCTGTTCAGATATACTATCTAGCTTATCTTTGGCACACGGTTCGGTGCTGCACCCAACGTCCAAGTATATCGCCTTTTCCTATAAGCCTTGGCCTTTTTGAGTGTAGTTAATGGTATGACTCTTGCTCCCACTAGTGGGCTCATGCTGTAATTATAATTGCAATCGCTCTTGCTATCATCCACCCACGCCACTCGATCGAGCTCGTCCTCTCTTTCAATCACCACTTTGGGTCCCAGGCATAGATGTATTGAACTGGATTCCGTCGCTTGTGTTTTGTGTCGAATGATCCAGCCACATACCTGGCAACTGAACTCCCAAGATCTCAAGCCCTCCGTGCAATCGTCTCGCTATCGAAAATGGTTAGTAGCCATCATCGAGTCACTATCGCATCTGGGTTACAACACGATCACCGTCATCTTAACACGGAGTACTACCGTTGCCGAGTGTAACCATTGCTTTTTCTGCCACTTGGCTGCATTAGGTTATTCGGCAGATGTAGTCTGGTGATCAAACCGCTATGGTATTTCCCAGGGCAAGACAACCTCAGTGGTTTGGCCGCTAGACTAGGAGGCACGGCTCAGGACTCATATCGCATCACTAAGGCAGCAAGGTCACTCTCATAGCGTTCTCGTACCTATATTAGTTGGGGTTCTACAAGAGCAAACGTTGCTTTGTGCCGCTCTGCAACCACAACATGTCTATCAGAACCGTACAAGAGTAGAGTGGGTTTCATCCCATGATCCTTCGCCACCCGCTTACGTGGTTTTAAGGGACTTTTTGTCGGCAATGAGATCGTCTGATGAGCAGACGACCCACGGTATACATTCCGGATTTACGTATTTCCTTGCTTGCTTGCGTTGGCAAGAGAAGAGATCCCTAGTTTCATCAGAAGTCTGGGACAAAACCCCATGTGATGATCATCTGTGATTTCAGTCCGTGTATGTACTTCATGCTCTGAGGTGCGTCTTATTTATCATAATGTCGGGCTCGACATGTTCGTGAGCCGTCAGTTGATCGAACCATGATGCATTTTCAAAGGAAATCAGGGGTCATACATCAGGAATTTTACAAGAATCTTATTGAGCTAATTTTTTATTGAGCTAATTTTTCAACTAATTCTTGGCTAATTGGCTAATTTCACACAATTAGTCAAAATTAGTCAAAATTTAGTTAAATTGATGTGTGACCAATCTTATCTTGTAAAATTGCCTCCCAAGTTCTCACGGATGCTATCGGGAATGATGGGTATAGTTTCACTTCTGATCTTGGACCAGTATCGTGTCGGCTGTGACTAACGATGGGAGTTTTCCACACACATCCGGGTCAACCGCGTTCTAGCAACTGTCACATATATCGTTTTGGTCTCTTATCTTTAACTCATTGCCCAGTTTATAAACTCTAGGCCACGGTGTTCATCCAAAGAAACTTTCATAGGTTCCGCCAGGCTCCGAAGCCCAGAACGAGTTTGACCTTTGGAACAACGCAGGGGTTTCGTTTCAGGGGGTTCCCGGGACACAGGATAAAAGGGGAAGGGGACGTAGATCCCCACTCTATTTTCCTCCCGAGTCGCTGACATGGCCCACATATCCTCTCCCGTTCTCAAAGTTGACACAGGTATGGTTAATGGCAAAGAGGATGCTACGGGTTTCAGCGCCAAAGAGTCTGCCAGGGTACTAAGGAAGCTTGACTGGCGCATTCTACCGGTCATCTCTTTGTTGTACTTCCTTTCTTTCATGTGAGTTACATAGGGACCATGTTCCAACTGCTTTCATTTGATTACCATATTTCTTGTAGGGATCGCATCAATATCGGCAAGCACTATGCCATTTCTTAAATGTGACCGTTGCACTTATGTCAAGCTTCAGGCAACGCCAAAATTGCGGGCATGTCGGTTGACTTACATCTTACCGGACTTCGATACAACACCGCTGCTGCGATATTCTTCGTGCGATTATACACATTTCCGCCTTAAATACGACTTACACTCCCTCAGATTCCATACTTTTTGGGACAAGTCCCATCGTGAGCTAGGATAGCATGCATTTAGTATATGAAGTAAATAATATCCACAGGAATATTCTCATGAAGCTCTTTCGACCGTCCCGTTGGTGTAAGTGATTATCATTCCGAACTCGCCTTAGGCCCTAACCTGAATGGCTGATATAGTACCTGCAATCATGATTGTTTGGGGCTTGATCATGACCTTGATGTGTCTCGTAAGGACATATCACGGACTCCTGGCGTAGGGGCTTACACAATAGCGCGTTACGTCTGCTGATGCCTTCCTGGATTCGTGTAGTGCTCGATTTTTCCTTGGGTTAACGGAAGCTGGGCTATTCCCGGGATTAGTATACTACGTCTCATTGTGGTATCCGCGCTCAGAGCGGGCAAAACGCATCGCAATATTTACTTCCATGGCAATTGTGGGGGGCTCTATTTCTGGTCTTCTGGCGTGAGATCACTTCATTTATTTAGTGTATCCTACCACTCATATACCGACTACAGGTTTGCCATCATGAAGATGGAAGGGTAGGCGGCACGTTTGACATGAAATTTTCTCTTATAGCCATGCTTGTTCCCCTTTGGCAGGATTGGCGGACTCCATGGCTGGCAATGGATTGTAAGTCATTATCGGTGTATCCACGATACGCGCTCACCGAAAGCTACTAGTTCTGTCTAGAAGGCCTTGGTGAGCTTTCACCACTGGGCTTCACGACTTGGCTATGGTCTGACAGTCTTTTTACAGCTACAATAATTGTGGCGTTCGTGGGACTGCTCTTCTTGCCTAATGTTCGTGCACTATTTAGTCGATTTTTTGTCACCTGCGATTTTTTTTCAGGACCCAGCAACCGCGTCATTTCTGACAGTTGCGGAAAGGGATTATATCGTCGAATTGCTGAAGAAGGACGCAGAAGGTCTTGCCACACATTATGACTTTCGGTTCGTTTCACAGGCCCTCAGGGACTACAAGATTTATTTCCACTTTGTCATACTTATTGGGTGCGGGGAATGACGGAGCCCCAAATGATCTTTCTGACATCTTTATCGGCTAGCGTAATGATCCCCGCCTATGGAATCGCACTCTTCACGCCAACTATCATCAACGACCTCGGTTTCTCTGCTGCCAATGCTGAGCTACTTTCTGCCCCACCTTTTCTTGCAGGTCTGATAACTATCATTCTCTGCGGGATTTACTCTGACAAGCTCAACACTCGCGGAGCATTTGTGATTGCCGGCGCATTCGTTGCGATGGTTGGATACACCATCCTATATACACAAAAAAATCCTATGGTTTTGTATTTTGGCAATATGCTCGCCGTCATGGGTGTCGCCCCGTGTATACCTGCTGAGCTTGCATGGGTTAGTTCGAATGCTGGAGGTGAGGTCAAGCGGGCTGCCGCTATTGCAATGGTCAGCGGGTTTGGAAATTTAGGAGGGTGAGCAAACATGGTTTCTTGACCCATGCTTTGTGGTTCGATGCAGTCGCCGCAGAATATGCTCCTCTTTCATTTTCTTCGATCCGCCACGATTCCATGCGGGTCTTGCGGTCATTCTGGCTTGCTTGAGTTTGACGTGCGTGTTTTCATACCCTATACTTATCACGGGCACTGACGGCATATCAGGATTTTGCTGTCTTCAATTGCGATATGGGATCTCAACAGATTGAACAAGCAGAAGGAAAGGGCGTGCCATGAATATGGGATCACTGACGATCAGCAAGATGAATTCAAGGAAGTTGGGGACGACAGTCCTCTGTTCAGATATACTCTTTAGCTTACCCTCAACATACGGGTCTTCGTGCGGGGTACTTCCGTCCCTGTATATTTCATCTACACACTCTTTTTCTTGAAAGAATTTAATTGTTTGGTCTTTCGTGTTCGTCGGTGGTGTAGTAGGTTAGTGACCACGTGATCACACCCTTTCTTGGTTACCGTATTGAAATACATCAGCAAGTACTTGTTTGAAAGCTTTCGTTATATCCACCAACTACAATGTCATCTGAGCTATGTCCACCATTTGCTCCGTTCTTTGGGTTTGCTGGGGTCGCTTCCGCGGTCAGTGGTTGGAAAAATGTATTTTTTATGTGATTTCGCTCACTGCTCTCTACGGATGTTCCAGATGATATTCAGTAGTATGTCTGGACCATACGCTCTCCCGAACTACACTGACTTGATCGTATAGCTGTAGGTGCTGCCTTTGGAACTGCTAAATCCGGTATTGGTATCGCTGGATTGGGTACATTCAAACCAGAGTTGATCATGAAGGCAGGCCCCACAGAGTCGTACACGTCGACTATTCTGAGAATGATCTGTTATTCCAGTCTCTGGTGCCCGTCGTCATGTCTGGAATCATAGCGGTTTATGGACTGGTGGTGTCAGTGCTGATCGCGGGCTCGTGTTCGTTTCGTCTGGTGTCGTGGTATCAGTGAGACGCTTACTCCGAGTCCTCTCCAGTGCACCCTGCAAAAGATTATCCCCTTGCGGCTGGTTTTATTCACCTCGGGGCGGGTGTCTCCTGTGGCTTTACCGGTATTGCCGCAGGTTATGCGATCGGTCTCGTTGGTGACTCGGTGCGCAGCGCTTGCCATTCACTTCTGAGTTGCTAACTTCGACACAGTGTGTTCGTGCATACGTCCACGAACAACGAGTATTTGTATCTATGGTCCTTATCCTGATCTTTGCGGAGGTGCTTGGTCTGTATGGGTACGTGGCCATGAACTCATTTAGAGCTGAGCTGAAGGCCGTACATCAGGTTGATCGTGGCACTCCTCATGAACACCCGAGTTTCGGCTCTCACTGGCTGCGCCTAAGTCTACACACTCTGATATCATATCCATCGTGAATGACATGACAAGATTCTGAATCAATCTCGTTCACTAGATCTATCTGAGGTACGAGACCGAGACGTGGAGCGACTCCGACTTTTATACCTCCGAGGAATGCGTCTCCTTTCATCACGTTCCCGTGAGCGCGACGATTCTGAGCTTGAACGTTCCGAACCTGAGTCAGAGTCCGATGCATCTGAATCCGATGCGGACGAAGCTGACTCTGAATCCGAAGAGTCAGAGTCAGATGAATGACTTGATCTGCGACAACACGGCATTATGGTTAGTGAGAGATGAGATATTTGGAGATGATGATACTTGCCTCCGAGCTTTCTTTCTTCGATGGCTGTCCAGCTCATTCGTTTTCTGTTTCTTCCGCTCCTTCTCCTTGGCTTCCAAGATCATGTTTGCTGTACCGCTCCTGGATGGAGTGAGAAAGAGTTGGCAACAACAGAATCCCAGAGGCAAACTTTTTCTTAAATTCCTCTGGTACGTCAACCGAAGGCTTGCCCTCAGCCTTGAGCTTGGCCAACACTTTTGGGTTCTCCAGCATCTCCGTTCGAGATGGACGCGAAACATACGGGCGTTCTGATTTACATTCGTAAATGAAGTGACCTGCGATGGCTCAGTTCCACGATTGGATCCACTGGAGGTGTTCCAACTCTACCAGTTTTCAGACACTTTTGACACACGGTCGTAGACGCTGCCCGTGGATTGTTGTACGACTTGCGGTGAGGAGCAAACTTGGACATTCTTGAGAGTGATGCCGAGGGTTGCAGCCAGCCGTATTCAATCGGAACTTGAATTATTTAGTTAACACTGCAGCACATGATTGGGGCAATAACTTGTTACTGTAATGAGAATAGTTTCTTTCCTGTTTTTGTACTTCAAACGGATCGTCCCAACTGAACATATATATATAGGAGCATGATGGATCAAGGGTTCTCGCTAGATCCTAATTCATGGGGGGCAGGGCGTTTCTGCAAGTATTGCCCGAAGGCTCTCTACCTAGGCTTCCTACTTCACTCTATACGACACTCAAAAGCCGCCTCACGGCGCTACTTCTGACTCTCTTCCTGGTCGTCAAAGTGCCTCCGGAGAGACCGGAGAAGGAGGATCACGGAGATATTGACTTCGTTGTCGCCTGTCCCGTGAATTGTCACAAGATTACTCCGGGACTTGTAGGACAGGTCCTTGGCGCAGTGAAGAGCATCGAGCTCGACGGAAATAGGACATCCAACTATGCGATCGGCATTGATCGAGAGGATTGGTTGGCACATTCTACGGAACTTCCACCCTCAGATTTCATATATTGCCAAGTTGATGTCAAACAGTGCGCTGACGAGGAGGAAGCCGAAAGGCTAGTTATATTCCATGGCTATGGCGATCTCGGTGCCATTATTGGTGCCATTGCGAAGAGTCATGGTCTGCTGGTCAACCATCATGGACTCAAGGTAATTGTTGAACTGTGCGTTATGTCCAAGGCTTCTCAAAAGTGTCAGGTCACCGCTCTCCAACCCAACCCTCCAATGATGCTCACAGATTCCCCTCGTCTAATTTTTGATTTCATGGGATTGTCTATGGACAGATGGATAAAGGGATTTGAAACACTCGAAGAGACATTTAAATTCGCCACAACTTCGCGGTTCTTTGACCCCACTCGGCTTCACACGTCCGTATCTGACAAATCAGTTCGAGGTCGTAGCATGTACGCCGACTTTCTAATATGGGCCCAAGACAAAACTCCGACCACATATGCGAGTGGGCCGCATGGAAACGCAGTTGAGGAAGCACTCGTGACATTTGGTAAAAAGTCAGAGTGGGATGCGATGGTACGAAACGTACATGAGAGGAAGTGGATGAGGAGCAATTTCAACGGAAAGCTTGTCGCAGAGTGGACTGGTCTCGGATGGAAAGGCGTGAAGTCGGTCATGGACGATGTTAGGTCCTCGGTTGGCGGGGAGCATGCACTCGTCGGGATGGAATCTGAGCAACTCAAAAAACTAGTATTCACGTCCCAAAAATCGCTGAAACTTGAGGCGAACACAAGCTCATAATGTACCCAATAATTAGTGAAGTAGGAGAACTGTGACGCTCTCTAGGCGAATTTACGGAAGATTGTCTAACCTCCCCACAACTACCAAACGTACGAGGTCATCCTAGCTGGAGTTCGCTGGAATTCTTTTCATGTACTCAGTGTAGCCATTTCCAAAAAAAATGAGGATTTTGACTGCAAATACACCAGAGGGATGTAAGACCAGTAGGTCAATTGTTGGAGGATCATCATGCTTGTGCACGAAGCGACCGAAGCAGCATGTTGAACAGCTCACCTCACGGATACAATGGCATATGGACCAGTCTGTGCCGTCTTGGTTTTCCGCGATGCTGAAGATAATACGAGAAATCATTCACAGCACAATCGGACCTACCCCTATCACTTGCCAGCGTTCGTCAGAGTGACCAAGCATGCGGTCAAGGGCAAACAAAGAGGAGAGCTGGCGGCGCAGGCCATAAGTCGAACTGGAGCCTTCCACTCTGATTGAATAAAGCGGCCTTCCGGAAAGGCAAACTCTAACGTCCAGGCTGGCTGCTGAAAATTGTTGTACGCGACGCTAGTACAATAGACTGCAGGTGGGAGTAGCACGGTCAGTTATTGGAATGGAAACACGAGCTTGTCCAAGAGTGACTGCGAAGCAACATCTGGGACGGGGAGGCCACCCTCAACCTCTTCTGTGGTAGCTTTTGGCATTTTCAGCTTCCACAGAAGATATCTGAAGAAGTCTGCAATGGTAAGAGCCGTTAGACCTTCCAACCCCCGAGATGAAGGCTTCGGAAGATGAAGTTCAGCTATATACATGTGGTGGCTAGTCGCAAGTTCTTGATTGATGTTGCCTCTCAGTTCCTAGCAGGGGCATCGCGTGATGAGCAATCTGGCAGTGATTCGCTGGCGACTGCGCTACTAGGACAAGATGCAATCCACATTCTGGAATATAGGCTCATCCAAGACCCTCAAGTCCAGCGGAGCTGCCGCGCGTCACTAGCACTGCCGGTGGTTCGTTAATCCTTGAGCGACTAGTAACACCAATCACAGCCCATCTAAATCATAATTCAGAGGCCAGACTGCTGTACTAGCATTCTCGTCACAGCCAGGTTGTAGTAGAAGATGGGCCCCCCAATGTTGGGAAAAGGAATCGAAATAATAATGCGGCCCTGAGAGGTCTGAAACAGGCGACATCAATACTACCCAATGACCCACCTTGAAACAGCTCCGTACGAGGTATACACTAGTACCTGAAAAATGACAGGTTAGTACTCGCCTTGTAGAATCTCTCTCACATTGCGGACAGATAACCCAACCAGAGACCATGTGATGGGACCTGAGTTCAGCGCAGGTCTTTTCTTCCCTTGGCAGGCTGTCTCCGGGCTCATCCGGAGCTGACACTGATCCACATACTACCGAGCGCGACAAACCCCTGGCCTCCGCAATCATTTGTGTGACATGCGTTTCATCTGGGAAGACAGCGTGGGCACGCTGAACGCTGCTCTGTCTAGGCGTCCCTATGACTTGTGAAACGGCGCAGTTATTAACTTGTTCAGCGGTCCGGTGATAATCGGACTATATGATCTTGCTATCGTGCGAGAGTGCTCACAAGATGGTACTGGGCCGTCATCCCTCCCATTCTTGGACCGTCTCACCATGTCGCATTCTAATTCGGAGCCTGTGTCACTGCCCCCTGACAAAGCTGCTACCCTCAAAGCCTTGCGCGAGCAATTGTTTGCCGAAGGCATCTTGCACGAAGGGGATTCTATCGGTACGGATGATGCAACGCTACTGTACGTGATACAGCTACCCCGTTATCGTTTCAACGGGGCAAGCTAATAGGCCATCCCACGGTGTCTTTCAGCCGATTTCTACGAGCACGAAAGTTCAGTCTCAACGAATCGAAGAAGATGATCAAGAACTGTCAACATTGGAGACAAACCGTGTCGGGAATTGGCATAGATGAATTGAACATCAGAATAGACCCGTTCAATGTGAGTGACGAACATCTGGAACGTTTGCTGCTTACCAGCATTGTTCAAGTATGCTGGTCGCGAAGAAATATTCAAATCATGGTCAATGTACTTCCACAAGGCATGTTCATTTTTTCACATCGAACTTTATGTCCCTCATTCGTTCTCTTGTCAGACGGACAAGGTAAACAAGCTAATATAAAAATACGCAGGAAGTACCTTACATTAAGCAGAAAGGGCGACCGGTGAACATACAGTCATTTGATGGTTTAAATCTTCCGGAGCTCTACAAACGCGTTACGCCAGAAGAACTCGCAGAATTTCTCATAGTGAATGCCGATGCTCTCATTCGTGAGGTCCTGCCAGCAGCTTCCCGGGCAGTAGGCCAATCCATCGAGCAGTCTTTTGTGATCGTAGATCTCAAGGGCTTCGGGTGAGTTATGTCACCACGCACATGCTCCCCGTAGTCATACAATCTGTGCAGTCTCTCCCAGTTCTGGCAAATGAAATCTCTTGTTCAGATGTTATTCCAGATATCGCAAGACTATTACCCTGAGACGTAGGCTCGTTTTCCGTGACGCTTTCTTCACTCTTTTTCACTCGCTTATCGAGTAGAATGGGCCAACTTGTCATCGTAAACGCTCCACCTTCCTTCACGTTTATCTGGTCCATGGTTAAGATGTGGCTTTCCAAGGAAACGGTGGAAAGGATTGACATTCTTGGGAAGAATTATAGAGAAGTCCTCCTGCAAAATGTGGATGCTGACGATCTTCCCGTTATCCTTGGCGGAAATTGTACCTGCTCTGGCGCGAGGGGTTGCGTTTTGGGCAACACTGGTCCTTGGATGGAAGAGAGGGTCGCAAGAATGGCTGCAGCGGGGGACGGAGCCACGGGCTTCCCAGGACCCGGCGAATGCAGTACACCAACTGAATCACAATCCGAATGGACATCGAGCACTAGCACCCATGCTGAAGGAATTGAGGACCCAGTGAAAGCTTTTGGGAAGGTTCACAGTTGTTCTACGGCGGTAGCTGTGACTCCGGGTTGACGAGAGGATTGTTTCTCACCAAACCCTCTGCATACCAGGTGTATTTCTAGTAAAGGGATTGTACTTCTTCAAGAAACACTAGACAAAGTCGGTGTATTATGTGAGTAGACATGAGTAACGATAGGCACGGATCAGAAGATTGGTATAAAGTCTTGGATCCTGTCCCTCGCATCCTGAGCAATACATTCCGCTATCCATGTGACGTTGCGGATTTCCTGTTCCTTTAATTTCACGTAGCTATAAAACACGCCATACTGAAACTGTTGCATGAATGCCTGTTTATTCAAGTGCACCTCCATACGGAAAAACCGATCTTCTAGTTGTGCCGCGACACCGAGATCTCCGACATCGTGGCTACTCTGTGCCGATGTAGAGCTGTCGAAGAACGAGCGGTATTCGGAGATATTGTCACAGACTAACCGGACTTGCTCGATGTCATCCGCTTTTGCGAGGGCATTGTTTCCTTCAGGGAACAACCTGCCAATTGCAGGAAAGAGCTTGGCCCGTTGTTCTTTTGTCAGTTCGGTGTCGAAGGAATTGATGGTAATGTTGATCGTCCTACGATCCGCCTCGAAAGCAAGAATAGTTTGCATTACGTCTGACGTCGGCGAACCGTAAGTGGCGACAAAGTTGTAGAAATCCTCGAGGTATGCTTTATAGACGGTATTGCGGATGATTTCAATGTGGAGGTCATCGAGGTCGGTGGCGGAGAGACAATCGCGGAAGTAAGGAGCTGCGTTGTGTTATGGATGAATATGAATACATAACATAGCCTGTGTCCTGTGATTCGTACTTGCCTAGGGGTGTCTCGACGAGGACGCTCTGGTAAAGTTCCTCGACATTGGTAGCAACGCATAAAGCTGGCATGGTGTCAAAGATGCCCAGGGGGTGACAACGCTCCAGGAGTTCGTGCGTATCCCTCTCGTGCAAGGTCCCAGTGATCAACAGAACGACATTGTCGATCATGTAGCCGTACCTGCGCAGTCATGAATACAGTCCCGCGAGAATCCAGAAAGAAGACCGACGTAATGTAATCAAGGAATTTAGACAACGGCTCTACAGCGTTGCTACGGATATAATGGAACTGGTCGACGAGTATTTGCGTCGCTTTGGCAGAAATCGTCGTCGTCGAAAGAGGGGAAGGTTCATTCGCGAGGAAGTTGCCATAATCGGTTGCAGAAAGCTGGGACTTCAGATCTACAGGTTGAATGAATGTTTCTGACACCGATATAGCGGGGTGTCTGGGACGATACCTTCAAGACTCTCGCATTGCGTCAAACTCGCGTAGTGATTTTGATTCAGAATGCCAGCTTTGTGGCCGCGTACAATGCCTTCCAGAAAACCGTTATTAACCTGTACAAAGGATTTACGGTGATCTTTAACTTTGAGAATAAGTTGACACGTACATTGAAGAATAAGCCTTCCATGACTCTTCCAAACAAACGTCGCGGTGTCGTTGTTCCACCACTTAATCGGCTACTTATTTAAGAAATTAGCTCTCACAGACTTTGCAATGCTCTGTTCCTGATCGGTCGCCGTCAAGCGTTACATTCTTCCTTAGCGTATTCACTACGTTAAGGGCCAACGATTGGATATAAATCTGCATATGCGACATCAGGCAGGGACATTTAATTTTTTGTACAGGCACATTAGGGATTCAAAATGCAGAACAGATCAAAAGTCATAGGGATATGTGTGGGTGTGAACAAACCTCTCTATATGATCTGCACGATGAAGAACATGCATTAGGATGAATCTAGCAAAGGGAATTAAGGTAGTGAAAGTGTACAGTTATAATGCGTATGTATGAAAACCCTTGCGCTTCAAGTGTCCGTAGGCTCAGCCGGTCATGCGACGCCGCTTTGAAACACGAACGTTTTGGTACTCTTCGTCGTCGTCATCGTCACTGTAGTCTTCCTCCGCAACATCAGAGCCATAGAGTTGTTTACGCTTATCAAGATCGACTTTGCGTAGGGAGCGAAGGTGGACGATGAGCGATTTGTGGAATTCCGTCTGTAGTGAGCGAACAATTCAGAGGCCTCGGATATCTGTCATAGAGAATGTCTACCTTCATAACTCGCCGTTTGCCATCTGCACTCCTATCCTGTCGCCTCCGTCTGTCTTTGTACTACATGGACTGTTCAGGACACCATTTGAAACCTCGAGAATTGGTTATACCTTCCGTTGCTCATCCACAAGAAGGGCAGACAGGTGTTTGATCCAGCGCTGAAGATTAGACTCTACCTTCCGTTTCTTCGCCTGCATACTTAGAAGAGCCGTCATCACATTTTCGCTGTCGTCCTCGACAATTGCTTCATCATCAGAATCCGGAACAATATAAGATGTCACTGTCGAGGCTGCAGACCTTCTCGGTCGTTTTCGAGAAACGCAGGAAGTGGTGCTCAGTTGTGATGGGGCCGACGACCCATGGGGGCGAGACAGAGTCGGTGGACTGGTTTCCTTCTTTATATCATTCGTTTTTATGCGGGATTTGCAAGGGCGTTTGATATCCGGAGTAGACATCTGTTTCGAGAGATAATCCTCCTCACCGAAAAAGAACTCGGCTCCAAACTCGATCTCGTGATATAGACACCAATTCTATGGGAGAAAAATTAGCTTCAAGATTGAGAAGCGATGTGACAACAGTGCTCACAGGCGCTCGGCCCAAGTGCGCAAGCAGTCTGAAATGCTTGAGGGTGACAGGAACGTGAGTTGGTGCGGTTGTAAAGCCCACACCAGCCGGCGAAAGGTAGAGATGAAGAAGCTGGAATGCAATTCATACGCAGCTCGTAAGGATCAACACTATACGTACGGTGGTGTTGTTGTTGATCACGGCATGAGTCATGAATACCGCCATCATTGGAGTGTAGGGGTCATAATGTTCCTTGGCCCACTTACCAACAGGCAAAGACTCTGAAAATACATTAAATCTACAAAATCCAAAGTTACGGAGTACTTACCAATAGGAAAGTCTAATTTGCCATTCACATCAGCACCATAAATGCTGTAGTAGTACGATCGTCTACGGGATCGAGTGGGGGCCATCTCATCTTGACGTATCATGGCAGACAACGTATCCTGTCCTATGGCGCCCTACGGATAGTTCAACACACCACTGCCACCACAGTAGTAGGTAGTTGCAAACCAAATCAGGCACATCACCCATAGCTAGCGTTTCCTCTGGCTCCTCAACAATAAATTCACGAGGTTCGTCCTCCTGATCTTCCATTTCAGCTTCTACTGGTTCACTGTTAAAAGAAGGTCCCGGAGGCGGATTCGATGGTCCGCTCGTGTTGGCTCGGACCATCTTCACATTACTAAAGTCCCGGCACAACACCGCTTCATAGGAAGCACATGCTCTCTCGTCCTCAAGCAGAGGAAGGTCGTCCAGCGACAGTGAGTATCGCCTTACAGCAGCATCTGAAAGAGCAGAATAAAGTGAATAGTTCTCAGCAAGCTTACGCAAAGTCTTGCCCTAGGAAGAGTAAGCGGCCGGAATATACAACAAGGGATTCTTACCTTGCTTCCAATCTCCAGGCATTTGATCGCAACGTCCAATGCAAGGTCCCTGATATCCTTCACACTCATTCCCATCTCCTCTCTCACGAACTCCAGTAGAAGAGTATGTTTCTCCACAAAAGGGTTGGTCATAATATTAAACATATCCTCCCTCGTCACCGGTAACAGACCAATTGCATCCAACTTTCCGCGGAAAGATGTGATAGCTTCAGGCGTAGCAGTGAGCCCCCACGTGCCATCAGACAGACAGACGGTTAAAAGCATAACAACTCTGACGGTTGGGTCAGTGCTGGGGAAATCTGTGTAGAGTTGCCGCAAGACATTAATGGTGTACGTGGAAGTGATCGAACGCGATTTCACAAAAAGCTAAAAAAAGAATGAGCATGCGCTTTTGAAATCTCACTATACCGCCTCACCTTCATCAACTCGGTAACGACGGGACTGATAACGATAAGAAGTCGCAAAGTTAAAGATCGATCAAAGGGACTTACGCGAGTTTGAACAGCAACTCCCCTGAACGATCGAGAGCTTTAAGAGCCCGGTATGCGGATTCGTTGCTCTTGGCCTCCATGCATATCTCTGCTGCTACTGTACGACTCAAAAACATCCTGAGCAGCTCTTGCATAAGTATTATGTGGCGTTCGGAGTGGAAAGCAATCTACCTAGGATCTAGGCGTTTCAACTCTCGAACATTGCGAATGATGTCGTCGGTCCGATCTCCGCTGGTGAGCGCTTGCTTTTCAAACATCTTACGGAAGACAAAGTCGCGATACTGAATGGTTCACAGTGAGAAACGAGCGAATTGTTATAGGTTCCCATGTACCTTTGGATCCATGCGGAATCCATTGGCCTCTGCATACGGTAGCAGCCTCGGTTCGATAGCCAGTGCAATGGGTAGCTGGGCCATCAAAGGGTCCTTGATGATGATGAAGTGAGCGAATAATAAGAACAAAGACGAGGTCGCACACCTTCATGCTGAATGGGATGAACTGGAAACAAGTCATGAACTAGGACAATCGAAAAGAAGGAGGACGCGCCTTATACTTTTCCAAAATCTCACGCACGTCTGCCCAACCGGTAGTCTTCAATTCCTGGGGGAGCCTGCTCTCCTTGAGAAAAGAATGAAAGATGTAGCCGTCGTCTTCGTTCTTTCCAAGTGGTATTTCATCGAACAACGCAGACGTGACTTTCATGAAATGCGTAAACACAGGAAGAGGTATTGACCTGACCCATGGTGTCTTGATAAAGTGACTTGCAGAGCGGAAGTAGTGGTGGATGGCAACCTGTATGATATAGCGAGATACATAGGCGCCACTTGACACTAGGATCTGAGGGGAAGCGCATATATTCAGCGGGAGAAATGACGAGGATGGGGCAAGATATACGTCAATGACTTGATCATCAAGAATTCTCCCTCTGCCTAGAGCCCAGAACATGGCATCCATGGGACCGTATCGATAAAGAAAATAGTGGGCGCGAACATAAGGATCCCTTGAGACCGTGAGGAAGCGTTTGGAGGTGAGGGTGAAAGCGGTTGGGTCGTTAAGTTCGTAGATGATGAGATGGATGATATCGTCTGGGTGAGCACTAAGGGATTTGCGGTGAGTAAGACTGCCGGGGAAACGCACCACATAGACGCTCCATAAGTGGAGGCGGCTGAGTTTGCGATGGACGAAACGAGGGAGCTCAATCGGGGCTGGTTTTGGTGGTGATGGCGGGGAAGGAAAGAGGGGATGAGGGAGCGCACTTTGTTTGTGAGGGTGGTGGTCTGGTGTCAAGCTGTTGTGCAGGCTTAACTCGACGCTACGACTATCGGACTTCCAAATTTGAGCACTTCGCGCACATCTTCAAGGCGGACCCCGCAAACTCGCAGCCACGACTACGACGACTTGTCAAGGGGGCAGGAAAGAGAAAATGTAAGAGCAAGAGAAGTCTTGTATTAAATACAAGACTTTGGATCGTTCATTCAGGTCATATCCTCAGAAAGTCCTCTTATAGTAACCCCTCCAGACTCGCCAGGCCAACTTCCAATCTCGGACCTGCAATCGACCGTCATACACATCGAAATCCACATCTTCCAATCGACTCAATATCGACCCGACCGGAATCTGCACACAGTGAGCACGCACAGCATCGCACACACGAGCCAACTCACACCCGCAACAAACACCGGCATCGCCTCTCGGGGCACCTTCCCCCCTGTCTCTCGGAACATGTTCCGCGCGGTCAACAGATTGTCGTTGGCGATCGTAGCAAATTCGAACACCGCATCCGCAAGTGCCTTGCTGCTCTCTCTCTCGGTGAGTACCCCCTGCTGGTTAACGCCGTGCTTGGCCGTGATCTCTGCCGGGATGACCACCACACCCTTGGACGCGTGAAACGGAAAGGCACGCAACAACGTCGTGAATGACTGTGCGATACCGAGATGCGACGCGGCGTGAGACAGCGTAGCAGATGATAGGTTCAGCAGCGAGAGCAGCATATATAAGAAGGTCGACGCTGTAGACTCGGCATGCGAGGTCATCGATTCCAAGGTAAGGTGCGGCTGAGCGTGCAACTCTTGTTCCTATGTAACATCAATCTTAAGAATTGGGGTCTACGCTTAAACACCGACCCTGGCTTCGATGATCCTCAGGAAGTGGTACGGCGCCAGGCGACTGCTCTGTGTCGCCTCGTGGAGCGCGAGCGCAATGGGGTGGTGCGGTGGTTTGTTCTACAAGGCCATGGATAATACCCAGGATATACCTAAGCGTGACTTACAGCAAAGATGTCTTTCACAGTGTCCCTCCAAAATACAAGCCGGGCTTGTCCAAGCGTCGTTTGTGACACGGTGTCTTTTATCGTAGACAATTCGATCTAAGATGGGCAAGGATCAGTAATCTGGCGATCAGACACGCGTGAACGCACGTAAAAGGCTCTCAAAGCGTAGAACGCATTTCGGTGTTGTGGAGGGTAGAACTGCGAGGCGAGGTAACCTTCATAATCGTGTTTTTGAACAAGCTCTTTACAGTACTGAATTGAGTTTGACGTTCCCTGCTGTGAACGAGTGATGGCAGAAGCGGAAAAGACGCGGGCAGTTGTGCCACGGAGTCGCTCCCAAAATCCCGCAGGACATTTTCTGAACGTGATCATAGTAGAGTGTCCGCAAACGGCCTTAACCCGGCCCATCAGCCGGTGGTGTCAAGGGTCCGATCGGAACTCTAATAATAAGCCACCGGGGGACTGGTCCAGCCAGTGAACCAAACTGACATGTCCTCCGGGTTGCAGAAGGAAGTCCTGGCCTTGTACAGACGGCGAGCACAGTCTTGTCTTTCGATCTCTGCAACTCATATATTACTAGAGCACTTCGCATGGTACGAACCAAACCGGCCCAGGCCCAACATAAATTCTCTCTCTACGTTCGCTACACTTTTCGCGCACAGGCGTCATCGGTGTCCCTTCGGAACGTAACCGCGATCGAACATCTTCTCAGACGCGGGAAACGACAGATAGAAGTGTATGAAAATCCGTCTATCAAGGACTGTCTGATCTCGCAGGACATGGTGGATTGGGAGCGAACCCACGGACGCAGCACTAATCCCAGTTGACGTCTCGCCAGCATTGTATTAAACGCATCTAATACGATCATCTGTGAAAAGCGCTCATACCGTGTTTGATGATGACACTGCTTTGCGTCGTGCTGCCATTCTCTCTCTCCGTGTCACACGACGACCTGGTTTTGGAGGTTCTGGAACCTTCACTATCTCCTCCTGCGGCATGATTCCCTCCCGAGACAACTTCTCATAGTGCAACCTTCGCTCATTGAGGACAAACTTTAAGCGTGCCATCGACTTGCGACACTAAACACGGCCGAGAAATTAAGTAAAAGCAAACGAGCACAACCAATTGCATGACCGAACCATTCGATCCATTATTGGAGCAGCGAGTGCCTCAGAGTTTTGGATACCTAGTCTCCGTGCTTCCTCCCGCTGTGTCGCGAGCAGATTACGTTCGCGCAAGAGGACATACCACAGGGTATGCAAGTCCCTGAAGCTCTTCCGCCTGAGCTCGGCAGCATGCCATGGCCGTCCTACCAGAATCAGCCCACAGAACGACATTCATGATTCCAAGACACGCACCAGATTCGGTGAGCGACTCTCTTGCCTCCAACGTTTCATGTTTGATGACGCCGTCCGTTTCCTTTCTCCGGAAAAATGCCCAAAGACCATGGTTTGGATCAACAGTGATGCCAAGATGGGGTCGCTTTTGAGACTTTGCGACTGAGCTGGGTGCCAGGATAGCTTGTTGGGAGGTCTGCCGCGGGGTGGCTTGCATCGAATTGCATCGAATTCCTTGAAAAACACGTAGTACACGCGGTGGACGCGCTAGTTCAAGAGCACAAGACATGGTCAGGCAAAGACAAGTATAAACCCCAGTTTTCTTGGACGAACACAGCCACACAGAACCGACGATCCGCATGATACACACATCCAGCGCGCAAAATTCTTCGTGTCAATACAATTGAATACTCTACACTTGTCTTCATCTCAGGCTGATCAGGCCGCTGTAGTCACCGCCACGTTGTGCCTACCTCCCACCTAGTCTTGGCCACGCTTGTATCAGACGAACGGTATTCTTTAGCAGGAAAGGTAACAAATGAATGACTTCTAGTTAGATAATGGACTACACGGAACAGAACGGGCTGGGTGTTAACGATAAGACTTTTCTAGTTAATCACCGCGTCAGTGTAAGCGGTCCTGGCAAAGCCAAGTCGTTTATTGGTGGCGTCGAACACGATGTAGAAGCGCTCCCTAAACAACACCATGCACCAGAATCAACGATTGCTCGTCCGACAAAAGGGAGAGGGGACACACAGGAAGCAATAGCCGATAAGAGCCTGCATACCGAAGGAGGACACTGACCCCAAGTCATTGACGACGAGGTAGATCCCATTCTCGTCTCCACCGGTAACGTTGTTGATAGAACGGGGCCAGATCTGCGCGTTAGGCGAGAGGTCAAAGGATGCGTCTCCAAAACGGAATGATAACGGTTTCAGGTTAGCATACTGGGCAGAGTTGATTTTCAGCATGCCACTGGCTGGGTCAAGGACGGCACCAGTTGCATTCTGGTACCTCTGGAATGCATCTGCAAGCGAGAAGTGAGCGTGAAGGGCCAGTCCTGACTCGTCACTCACTTGTCTCAAGAAGAATGAGGGTAGTGCCGGTGTCAGCGACACCGATGGTGTTCTCCATGATAGCGCTTTCACCATACGAGATAGACTGATTAACAGCCCAGTATTTGGAAGTCTTCGTGAGCGGGACGTAATCAATAGGGCTAGCAGCGACAGTGGGGTCGTAGCCTCCAAGCTTAAGCTCCCCAGTGTTGTCATGCTCGGAGAACGGCGCGAAGTAAACCCCAAACACTCGCTCCTGGATCGCTCCTTGGGAGTAAAGGTTGTCTACTACTGTGGGGACCTCGCCGGTGTTTTTCACTGTATCAACAGTCAGGTCTGCGGATCCCAAGCCGAGAATACCATCAGCGCCGTTAAAACCTGTAGTAGACGCGTTGGTAGCACCGATAGATTGGTTTCGGACTACCATAGTAGAAGAGAGTGTGAGGGTATCAAGAAATTCCTCTCCATTGACACTCCCACTGCCGTAAGAAACACTCTGGTTATTTTCGGGTTTAGCACAAACGCTACAGTAAATATTGGACACGTACGAAACTATTTCCAGTGTCTATACTTGTCTTCGTCCGAATATATGGCCTCGTTGAATTCCCGCCAACCCACGTATTGGAACTTCCAGTATCAATCAAAAGAGTGTCTGGGACTGGTCAGCTTCCAGAATCACAGTAATAGCAGATTCACAGACAGCTGTGTTGAGGCTCTCCAATGCCAACTTCAGTAGTGTAGACGATGGCAGCGTTAGCAACTGTGATGGTACTACCGCACTGGTCGGGATCGTTCATCCGTATCATAGCGCGGGCATGAGCGCGATCTATAACAGCAAGACTGCGGCCACCAGCAATATCCGGGTGAAGCTTCTTCGTAAAGCGAAGGGTGCCCTCGCCACCCTCACGATGAATCAGAGAATTCGCGTCCACGGTGGACATCGCGACAAGTATTAAGGAAACCAAGTTTTGGAGGCGCAACATGGTCTTGTGTCGAGGCACAGATGCAACGTTCAATTTTTTATACGTGTGGAATATTCCGGATCATTAAACATGCACGCTGCGAAGCAGACCAGTCGAGCCTCTCCAGACTTGTTTCAAGGATGAACCAGCGGTTTCACACCTGTGTGGGCATGAGTACGTTACACAACAGATCTACAGAACGCACATTTACCGCATGTGTGTACACTTGACGTTGGAAGCGTCCAAGAACTCTACCTTCCCATCCCTAGTCTTAAATTGGTCGAACCTGAGGTCAGAAAAATGTGTGCATCTGATCTACCGCCCGAGCGTAAGACAGCATGCAAAACTTGTTGCGAAAGTACTCAATCTCTTTTGATAGTTGTCATGACGAAACGGAGGGCCGTTCATCAAGTGGACCCGTCGTGCATTGGCGATTAGCCGAGACAACCAGTATCCGACGAGATGGAGAATGCGGTGAAAAAAAATAATTACTTCATTAGTAAGAGAGAATTTCCGGATGTTGGAGTGATACACTCTGCCTGCTGCATTCGCATACTAAAACAAGGCGGCGGGTGATGCACACTCGGGTGCAACATTTATGTCCGGGATTATAAAGCCGGAATGCCGAGCAAAGGCTGGCATGCGTCAAATACATCGCGTGCCGCGCTTCGATGGCCCTTCATATCGGAAGACAGAGGTGGGAAGAACAGGGCCGCAGACAGAACAGAACACTGATCTCAGGGGATGGCGAAATGGTGTCAGACGAAATGATTGTTACCACAGGATTCAGCATTCCTCAATAAAATACCTCAAGCGGCGGGTACCGCTGTTCCGCGCGCACATTCAAACTCAATGTGACCGCTGCAGTTGTTCCACTTGCTATGCTATGAAAGAGAAAAATTATACACCGTATGTGCTCACGAAGGCCAGTGACAGACGGGCAGAACTGTCACCTTCACCTCTTGTGTCATGATAACAACAAACTTGAGTTGTATCTTGTGTAGCCTATGCCTCAAAGCTCTTGATTCCACATGATCAAGATTTCAAGACAATGAACTATAACTCAGCATTCATGGGGTAAACTTAACTTACATTTCTTCTGGAGATGTTGACCGAACACGTTTCGTCGGCAACATAACCATACAAGAACCTTTTAACCGCTGCTCAGCCGTCGGGAAGAAAGAAATTACGACAGTGTGTACGAGGTTGAATAGGTGACAGGTCATATAGTCTATTTCTTCGGTTTCTTGACTAACACAATGGTGAGCTCTGAAGTCAACAAATATACAAGTGCAAGTACCTCCGTATTTACTCCTCGATTGCATACGGCCGACAACGCCACCAAGGTCGAGTGCACCACGGACCACTTTGTATCTACGGAAGATACATCGGTGTCCTCATTCATGAACTCACATTCCTGGGCCTACCTGACACCAGGCAAATCCTGCGTACGACCGCCGCGTACCATGACCACGCTGTGTTCCTGCAAATTATGGCCCTCCCCAGGTATATAAGCCATGATTGAGTTTCCGTTGGACAGTTTGACGCGCGCAACCTTTCGTTTAGCAGAGTTTGGCTTCTTTGGCTTCATGATGAAAATCTGGGTGCAAACGCCCTTTTTCTGAGGACAGCTGTCAAGGAGGGGTGACTTTGGCGGGTTGACTTTCAGAGGTTTCTTCCGACGCATAGCCTGATTGAGGGTAACTGAAAGAAACGGAGAGGCACTGAACGCACGCGATGAAGTAAAGAGGGGAGACACGAGAGCACATGGAGACAGGCCGCGAAGGAGTGGGAACATGGCAGGAGTAGTAAGTAAGTAAAGTAGGACGGACTTGTAGAAAGAATTATGTAAGCGATGCTAGCGCGCGGAGGCCGGCCCTAGAGTCCCCCTATGGTCGTGTCGCTTCCTCACCGATAGTGATGCCTGCCATGAGCAAGTCCCGTCGTCGACGAATTCAGAGACCACCGTCATCCGACCACATAGAAGAAGAAGAGGGCACCTCACAAAGACACGACGATGTTGACGATGATGAGGATCCTGACCGGAATACGAAGCCTGTCCGCAAGACGGTGACTGTAAAAAAGGAAAAGAAACCAAGAATTGACCAGGATGACAGCGAACCCCCCCAAGCCGGCCCCTCGAATGCGAACAATAACAATGACGACGATGACAGAATCGACATTGAAAACTTCCATGACCAGCCTTTGGACAGGAAAGAGGGTGCCAAGTTGCACGGGATAGCGCAGGACTGGGAAATGATCCGGAAGCAGATACACCAGAGCTCCTTCCGGCTTGTGAGGGATGTCGCGGTTTCACTTGCGGACGTGGCGGAAGCTGGTGAAGCTGGCGAAGTAGGTGTTGTTACCTCCTGTTGTTTTGAAGTTGATTTACCCACCGGCGCCAAAGGCGCTGGACGAGGTCGATGCCCTTATGAAAAAGCTTCTAGATATCGATGAAGAAATGCGTTCCCATGAAACGGCGTTGAACAACCTCCACCAGGCGCTTATGCGTGGAGAAGTTGTGGTGCGCCGTGGCGTTTGTCCTTGTTCGATTGTTCCAAAGTTGGTTTGACAGGACAATGTGCTTGGGAGGTATGAACATGCGGTCAAGCAACGGGTAGATGGATACACCATGAAGACCACACGTCAAAAGTATGCTTCTACTGATGCGTACGTGGAATTCAAACAGAGAATATACGCATGTCTTCTTGTATCGCCCCGCGTCATCGGCTGATGATAGGTTCTTAGGAGACGCAAAATCCTGGGGAAGGGATTCCTCCCATCAACGACCTCATTCCAAGAGGTTCGTCTCAGAACTGCGCAGATCACACAAATTGACGACCTGTTGCAGAGGATGGCGATCTTAGCGACGATGAAGAAGATCTGGAAGTTGGTGGTGTCACGCAGGATTTCAAGTGCCCAATTACACTTGTGGTTTTGAAGGACCCGATGACCTCGTACGTGATATGTCCTATACCGTCAGAATCTCGGCCTCATCGCCCTACCGCAAACAGCACAGTGTGCGGTCATTCTTATTCACTCGAAGCCATTCAGGAATTCCTCAAGAGATCTGGAAGAGATGGAAAGCCCTGCCCTGCATCTGGTTGCAATAAACGGATTACAATGGACCGTCTTAAAGCCGACAAGGAACTAGAAAAGAGGATAAAGATCGCGTTGAGGAGACAACAGAGACAAGAAGAGAGCGAAGAGAACGACGATGATGTAGTAGAATAAATCCCATTATTTCCTAATGAAAAGCGGCAGACGTCCCTCATAGTATGAGCATGCTCATCGTCAAATTACTCAGACGGCGCGAGATAGTCTTCAGTCCGCCAACTCGACCAGTCCTCCCGCCTCCCGCACTCTCTGTTCCCTGTACTTATTGTGTCTCACGACCCTTTCGATCTCATTCCCCAAGGCCCAACACCACGCATCCCGCTCCACCTTGCTCCTCGTTCTAAACACCATCATCTTATGACCCCTTTTTGAGAGGCGAGGTATACGTGGAGCAGCCTGGAAACCACCCGCAGGTGCATTCGATCGTCCCCCAAAGGGCGTAGCCGACGCCACTGTTGACTTGCGGTACCAGATTACAAACAGCTCGTCTTCCTCCCGTTCGTCCGTCTCCAGCCCGTCATTATACCGTCGTGGCAGATTGGGTAACTCGGGACTGTACTCACTTGGGCGGAGAGCGAGCGCGGAAAAATAGCCCGAACAAACGTAGGCGTCGAGTAGCCCGATCTCTGCTGAGTTGCGGTGGTGTAGCGACGACGTTGGCGACACGCCGTACTGGATCAGCCGGCCAGGTATGAGGAACAATTGGACAAGTCTAATCGTATTGGTCAATTCAACGGACAATTGGGGAAAGACGGATCATGCACCGACCTGTATTGTCCCCTCAAGCCCTTTCTGGTGAATAACCTGCCAGCCTTGAAAATACCCTTACACGTACTCAGCGGACACCAATTGTAGAGTGATACTAGCACGGGCGACTCAGAATTAATAGGCGGCTCCGATGGAGACGGATGTCCAGTTCCGTTAGCGCATTTCATCGTTCGTGGCGTCAACCGCGCACGAACACTTGCCGCAAACGCGGCGTCCATCTCATCCTTGACGTCTAGATGGTGGCGCTGGGACCAAAATGCAACGAGGGCACGAAGCCTCGTTACCCATTCGATGCAGTCATGTGCTGAATGCGCCTACGGTGAAATTAGTTGGACGTCATCAAAAATACGCCTTCTGGCACGCACGAACGTACCTCATACCGTATGACTGGACCCAAAGCAAGGGCGACATCAAATGCCCGCCTGAGGTGCAGTTGGGCTCTATCATGTGCCTGAGCGTGTCCGTGATGTCCACCCTCATCGCGTGCATCCACTGCATCATGCAAGACATGCTCACCATCGTCCTGGGACAGCGGGCCGTACGCCCTCCGTATGGCGCGAATGCTTCTGAGGTCCAATGTCCCCAGCGCAGTACGAACATTCTCTGATCCTCTCCAAACCTCATCTTCAAAAAGAGTTTGGCTATATTCCTCTAAACCTGGTTTCAGCCCGGACATCAAACGGGACAGGTGCGCGCTTGGCGGCAAGGGAGGGTTCGCGTCTGCTGAGGGCAGGGAAAACAGGTTGCCGTCGTATGTCACAAGATACACTCTGTAACGACCTTGCTGCTTGATACGATCAAGATAACCTTCGATGGCAGGTGGTACATATGTTTTCTTGCCGTCCTGATCTTGAACACAATCTTGAAAATGTTCCGCGATGCGTAACTCGAGGTGAGCTGGTTTTAGTCCCTACCGAATCAATGGTTTGCATTAGGGCGCATGTGCAAGACAAGCGGGACAGCGAACTGAACTTGACGAAGAGACAGGCCCGAAAGAATAGCCCATGGTCGCGCGTTTCCCTCCACATCTTGTTCCTGCCACTCCCAGTCAAGTTGCCCGCCAAATCTCCATGCAAGCTGCAGCTTCTTTCCTGCCTTCAGCTTTGGCTCTATTATGACCTTCCAACTCCTTGACACAGGGCCATGCTCAGAGGAGAGCGAGCGTTGAACTGAATCAATAATATTTTTACAACTGAAGGCATCATACAATTTGTCAAAGCCGGAGACCAGTGGATCCGGAACATCGATTGAAATGCGCATATCAACGTCGGGGCAATGGATATCGACAGAAGAGGGAATCTTTCCCCCGAGATGACGCCTTTGACAATATCATCAGACAAAGACACAGTTGGCCCGGAAAAGCCCACCAGAGATGCCACAGCCAATCCCTTGCTCTAGTTCGGCTCTTGACCTTGAAGACAAAAACATTCGTGCCTTCCTTTGAGGGATGAGAAAAGGCATGTGTCCTCGAGTATCGTTCTCGCACAGGTGTATGGGGACACAGGACGCAAAAAGTGAGGTCGACAAAAGAGTACAAGGAAACAGAGGTTCGCTGTGAAGTCAAGGGGATCAGAAAGGCGAGGTATTTGTGGCCCTTGATGTATTCTTTGCCTGGAATGGTCTGTTCAGTGTGATTAACGTGCAATCGGTGCTAAGATAGCACACGGACTCACATAATCTTCATACAGCTCTAGCATATCTTTTCTCCATACGACCAAAAACTCCATACAATCTTCATGGACGAGGTGGGCCGTTTGGCGGTTTTGAGCTTCATCAAAATGGGACGGAAGGGATTTGTACTTGGTGTAACATACTCGGACCAACATCCGATCTTGGAAATACTGTCAAGAAAGTGAAAAAAAAGCTGAAGGTGTCTCAAACCTCGGAGGAAAACATCGTCAGAGTCATCGTATGGTGTTGCATCCGTAGTTGCCCCAGCACTACATTCGGCGACTTGATTTCCAGAACGCGCGAGGACGGCAGCCGGAGAAGCGGGTGTTTCACCGGCCCATCCTTCATCCGAAGACGGCCTTCTGGGATCGGTACCATCAGGCGACGGTCCGCTCTGTCTCTGCTGCAACGTCACCTTGCGCTTGGCGTCCAGCAGCGCAACCCCGCGGCGTTTCGTTCTTGGCTTACTGGATGATGTCCCGCCCGGATGCTTTAGGATGGATCTAGGACCATCACCCCCCTGCTGCGATGTATGTTCAGCGGGCAATACGGGCACAGAAGTTGACGCGAGGAGGGGGGAGCCGGAAGAAAAGGCGGACATGCCACCAGCCGGTTGTCCGGGGAGACTGATTTCGGAAGACACCGAGCCCTGTGGAGACTGTGGCGGCGATGGTGCTAAATGTGTTTGCGCGGTCCAGAATGAACGTGGACCTATGGACGAGAGCGCCGTCGTCGACGCATAGGCCACGTGTGAGTCCCGTTGAGGTGCCTCGGGGGCGGGTGAGGGCGCAGGTCCGGGGGTTGGAGCATGGCAGTCAAGGATGTTTATACCGAGGATACTCCCCACCTCGAAGGTGGCGCCGACCCAATGTGTGATGCCAGCTACACGGTGGGGTTTGCGTCGGAGATCACGCGTCCAAGGGCACTCTTGCCAACGGTCCATCAGTTCGTCACGAATGTTATCGTGCACGCTGTCAGTCCAGTCTTCGGGCCTGCCTCCCTGACGAAGGAAGAGGGCACGTGCATTGCGATCAAGGATGTCGCGCACTGCAGCGACATAGGAAGGGTCAGAGAGATCGTTTGATTCGTGCATGGCCGCCAAAAGTTTGCTTGGCAAGGGCCCGATGAAGAGGCGGGATGGGCAGTCACTGCGGTGGAGGGACATCTCGAAGTCGTGAAGGACGTCGGCTTGTTCGCTTCGCAAGAGGTCAAGGTCAACATGGCCGTGACGTCACAAGCCATAGATAGAGATGATGATTATGAGCTAACTACTACATTTTCTGAGCGGTGAGCGGTGTTACTACAGTCCTAGTACGGTCATGCAACGAGTCAATGCTTTATTTCCGACCCCTTGGTTTTTCGGAAGAGAATGTCGTGCGACTCCTGGACGAACTGCTCCGCTTCAGATCGCTCAAACCTGCAACAAACATCAAATGTCCGCAAATCACCGCCCGTCAACGGAGACACCCACCCTAGCTTTCTGCCCTTTACAAACATATCGGGCTCGCGGAATGCAAATGGGTTCACGTCTTTCGAGGCACTGAGATTAGCCAAACTATGATTGACGAACCGGTGCGTCGACTCGTCGCTGCGCACGGCGTATATAACATCAAGAAGCTTGGCATTCGGTGCAAGTCGCCAATAATCAATGGCAATCGCAGGTGCCGGCATGTCGGCCCACTTTTGCAGGTGGCCTGCTTCGATCTGCTGTATGCATCGCGTACTGGCATACAACCCGATCAGACAAGCTGAGAATCGCCTCGTGAAAACAGCACCCACTATGTCATCACGGCCTCTTCTTCCAGGTGTCCCACGAATCTGTGACATGATCGGGGGGAGATCATATAGGCGAGGACTGAGGGCAGTGCATGAGACGAAGCCTTTCGGAGAACACGAGGTATACGTACAAAAGATATTGAAAAAAACGCCTTGTGCGCCAAGGACAAGTGCACGGAAAAACAAGGTGGGTTGTTTGAGCGTCATGAACGTCCTAGGCGGTAAGCATGTATCAGAAATTGACCCAGTAAAAATGGGAATGATGGATACATCAGATGCATTCGCTCGTTCTCTGCTTCCTCGAGTAACGTATGAATCCACCCAGAATCACGTCGCTAACAGCATAGTTGGCGTCTCCGAATCGAACTACAAGAACCGGCCGCCTACCATGAGTCTGAGGCTACCAAGATGTCTGAGCATGGCTGCGACCATCCCAGGTACCCCAGCAATTGTCTCGAGGAACAAGATGCGTGATAACCAGGCATCTTCTCCGAGTATGTAGCCCTTTTTCTTGAGCTCTTCAGTGGTCATATTATGATCGCGAGGAAGCGGTTTGTGCTGGTATCCCGAAACAATATCGAAGCCCCATCTAGTGGAAGGTGTTGAATGCAGGCGCGGATCAAAGGGGAGCAACTGAACCTTGTCAACCTGACGAGACTATAAACGATCTTATCGGACACTGTCTTCGCTTCTCTATGAAGGATCTAGGTGTGGAGCGCAAGTAAGGAATGATGCATGAAAGCCAGAACGGTGAGAAACACGACGAACTTGGACAGATTTCACTTCTTCTTCGGAATAAACTGGATGGAACAGAACCCAGTCCCCATGTATTTCCTGGGGCACAGTACTAACTGCGTCGACCTGTGTCAATACGGACTGGACCGTCCTTTTGTCCTCTGTGAGATGGCTGATTAGCAAGGGAGATGCTGCAAAGAAGAAGGTAGGTAGACACTTGTATGGAGCCCCTCTGTACCTGCGTCTGATTGTTCATCCGGACGTTTTTTGGCCAGTGAATTGTGATCGGGCGTCCCAGAATGGAACCCTTGTACAGCGGATCGCTGGCCACTCAAAACGCGCGCAGTAGCTGAGCAGGTACAGCGGAAAAGAGCGGGACGAAAAATTAATGGATGCTGACGAACAGTGATTCTGATCAGAGTGGACATGGGCTTTTTATCGCTGGAATGGACGAGATGCGTATTATTGTGTTATTGTGCAAGCACTCCCCCGCCTTTTTTAAGTCACCCACAGCCCGAATGACTCCGACAGCTTCCGAGAAGTGCCGCTGTCGAGCGGTGCGTCGCTGGCTTGGAGCTCATATCTGTGCACAATGTCTGTGCCCCGTCCCGGCGGCCGTACGGGCTCATCGTCGTAGTCGCTCGCACAGTAATAAGTATTATATTATATTATATTATAGGTTCGGACGATCGTCCATCACGTGATATAATACCAGTGGTAGTATGCTATCCTCCCAGAGCTGGCTATTATAGTACGGCGGAGATGGCCCACACTTAACATAGATGTTTACCATCTGATGGGACCCGAGACGGCCTCTTATGCGTTTCCCGTTTGAGACTCACCCCTGTTTCGGGCTTGAACCCTTGGCGCGCCGATTTGCCTTGTGCATCACTGTTTGGATTGATGTGCGTTTATCTGTGACTAAGGCAGAGTATCCACTTTGGTGAAGAAGATCTGGAACACAGGTGTGCAGAGGGTATGGTATGCACGAGTTATGATATAACTGGTTCGGAAGCGAACTGGCCGTGTGGGGAGAGGATAGCCTATCATTCGTAAGTGGACGGTGGCTGACAACCGTGCGGGTATGGGGGACGAACAAATCAATTGAAAGCACAACCAATGCATTTTTGGACATCGGGCGCAGTCGTATTTGACGGCGAGACACGCGCATCAAAATGGAAGAGTTGATATGCAGGGCTGGCCTCTTAACAATCCAAGGCACCTAGGGCAAACCAGAGGCTGTACAGGGAGGGAAATGCGGCGACTTGGATATTATTATCATTCTATTCGGGTAAGAAGGCGGCGATGGGAGAGATGGCAGATGGTAGAGTCGCAGATCTAGGTCGCTACTTGGATGACGAGAAGGAGGAGGCAAGGGGTTCACACAGTCATTCCAGGCTGGAATGCTCAGGTTCGCTCGGATCATGAAGGAAGTGAGGCAGCTAAGATATTGGCGATCTGATATTAAGAGAGGCCATGATGCATGAGGCCAGTGTCTACTCTGGAAAGGGCCTGGAAAGAGGCCTGGAAGAGGGTTGGGACTGCGTCGGTGTGGGAGTGAATCATAAACGGCGGGTTCATTGCCGGAGGGGCAGATGGGGAAGAGACCGAAAGTAGAGGGGTACACATGACCGCGCAGGAAGTGGAGTAAAGGAAGGATACCACGATCATGAACATGAGCGTTTCATTTCCGAGGTCGAGGGGGGAGAGGGGGCCTGTAAAGGTATCCTCATCATAAGGAGGTCAGTGTGCTGTTGGCAACGAGGCAGGGGAGGACAAAGTTGTCGACAAACTAGCGAATCTCTAAGAGATCTCTTCCGTTTTTCAGCGCGCTCGGTGCGATCTGATGGGTGTGGTATGTGGTAGTGATATAAAACGTAGTTCAGAGACGGCCCTGGCACGTCTTGTTCGACCACGACCAGATGCGTCACATCGGGTCCGATGGACAACGTCGCACAGTACGGTCCTGCTAATGCCCTCCCAGTCTACCCCTCCCCGTCGTCGCCAGATAACAACCAGAACCCGTCCTGGATCACACACGCAAAGCCACAGCACTCGCCAACAGACCAGGTCTTCGCCAGCGACCCGTATGCCTCGCCCACGCCCTACACGCCCGACCATGCCTACCCGTCTTACCCCCAGTCGCCCTCGATACGCAATGATCAGAACATGCACCCCGCCATATCCATCCCGCCCAGCATCGGTCCTGCTCGCATCACCCGTCGACAGGCACGTGCTCAGTCCACCCTCCACCTCGGCATAAGGCCGAGAGACCACCCGCCATCCCACGACGCTGAAGAGGTTCGTATGGTATACTTGCAATTTCACTCCCTTGACTAGTCGCACCATAGCCCGCCTACTTCATGTCCCCCGCCAGCGCTCTCTCCCGCCCACAAACACCCGTCAGTGCCACCGACTCTGCCCGTTACCAGCAACAGCAGCAGGAACGCACGCCCTCTTATACTCTCCCAGCCAACGGTACTCCAATGGCACTCTCCTCCCCTCGCTATCTCCCGACACCGGTCTCAGGATCGCCCTTCTCTCTCTATCCCACTCATTCCAGATCCGCTTCCTCTTACTCTACTTCTAACCCCCGCTCTGCTTCCCCAGCGCTCAGCGTCGCTTCCGCCCTCACTTCTATTTCCTCCGCCGGTTCTGCTGCTCCAAACTCGCAGACGTTTGCAGCTTACGCCCTTCCCACCCCTCCAGCCGGCCCGGTCGTTCCGCGTGCAAAGCAACGCAAACAGCGTCTCTTCAATGTCGATCGCAAGGCCATCTGTGTCTACCACCAGGAGAATCCAAATGCCCGCCAAGAGGACATCGCTGCCCGTTATGGTGTCGAACGCAGCACCATCAGCAAAATCCTCAAACACAAAACAAAATGGATGAATGTCCCCGAAGACGATGACATGCGTGTCGCCAAGCATCGGTGAGCTCCTCTCTTTTCAACCGTCCCTCCGTTAAAATTTGGGCATCAGCCCTTCCAAATTCCCCGAAGTCGAAGAAGAACTTGTCAATTGGCTTGTCCAAATGAAACAGCAAAATACCCTCCTCACGGATGCTCTCATACGCAACAAAGCAAAGGAAACCGCACGAAACCTCCAAATCCCCGACGAGAGGTTCAAGGCCAGCTCAGGGTGGGTCGAAAATTTCAAGCATCGTCATAACATCCGAAAAGGCGTCTGGCTCGGTGCACACAAGTCCCTCCGTGCAACGCGCGGCGTTGGCGCCACTCATCTTCGCAAAGGCAGCAACGAGAGTGTCCTCTCCCCCCTCAACCCCGCATTCGAGTCCAGGTCCGAAGCCCTCGCCCGACGGGACTCTACCACCGCAGAAGATGGCGACGATGACATGGAGTCTGAAGATGATCAAAATCTCGACCCTTCTCAGGACCATCATCCCGTACCGGGACCGTCCCACTCTCAGACGGAGCCGTCCCCTTCTCACAATCCTCTCCCGCCTATATGGACTATGCAGCAAGAGCCTCTGTCGACCAACGGAACGCCGATCTCATCCCACCCTTCGGCTTCACAGCACGCGGTACTCTCCCAGCAGCCATTTCCGCCACAGGAAGACCGGCATCACGACCCTGCTGTCACCGATGTGCATCAGACCTCCCTCCAGCTCTCGGCTCAGCAACATATACAGCAGCAGCAGGGGGTCGCTATGCCCACGCACGGAGACACTACTGCGGCGTATGCTGATTCCGTCGTTGTATACCAACCAGCCCCTCCAATTACCAGTGGGAGCACAATCCCCGACATCGCAGAGGCGGAGGACGCAATCAATAAAGTCATCTTGTTTGTTGATTCCCAATCGCCTGCACTTCTGACGCCAGAAGAAAGGGACGCGCTTACACAAATCAAGTACGCGCTGTTTCAGGCTGCGAGCGGCGTCCCTTTTGTCAGGGAACGAAGATGAAGCAGACACGCTACCTGGACACGGAAAAAAAAAACACGGACCCCTTTTTCTCAAAAAGCATCTCACTCCATGCAACGTTGATTTCCAGCACACAATCATCCAATCTTGCTCTATCACAATACGTCACGTTTCACTGATGAATGTTTGACTTCCATACATATATGCACGCATCCCCACTCCCCGCATATTCAACGCATTGCATTGCTACCTCTTTCCTGTTGGCTGCAACATGGGGCACATTTTTCTTTTCTTTTTTTCTTTTCCTTCTTCTTTCCTTTCCTTTTCCTCTTTTTGTTGCTGCATCCCGCTTTCGCATGCCACCAATTCACTCATCACAGCTCGTCATGACATCGCATCCATCGTTTCTACCACTGCTGCCACTCAGCTAACCCGTTTTTGCACACATTCCTGTGTCGCAAACAGAATAGTCCATACATATTAATTCTCTCGCTTGACGTTAATCGTCTGCACAACTATGATATGTTTCAGACTGCCTGGCCCGATGTTCCTCTCACATCCTCAAAGGTCAATCGATCACAGGTCCCATGTGCGAATAAGGTTGTTTGTGTAGATTCACAATCGTCGACCAGGGCATCAAGCGCTGAAGCGCTGACAGACGAAACGTCCGTACAGAAAATCTGTATGCAAGATTTTGAAACGTCGTCTCTTGTCAAGAATAGACGATGTCAACGCTTTGAGGTTTTCACCGTTTTTTCTGGCCCGCTAACCCCGTTCGATGTGAGTTTTGTACGGGTAGGGGGAGGTCATGCGTACGTTTCGGGAGCTGTATTTTTCATGATCGTCAGCTTGCCAGCGGACGCTGCAGACACCATCTGATGTTCTATAGACCGAGTGACCTTGGCTTTGAGTGCCTGGGCAGTGACCGCAGTTAGTGAACTGTCCAAAGCGTGTGTCAGGCAGGCATATTACCTTACGCATGGTGGCCTCTTTGATTAATGCTGGCTTTTTGGGTGGTTCATGCCGTCGCCCCTTCTTGGGTGCTGCTGCTGCTTTAACGGCACGCTTGACCTTTGAGGACGCTGACTTGGCTTGGATATTTTTTTTGGTGTTGCCTTGGGTCATCGTGTGTGTAACAATCAAGATTCGGAACTTTCCGGCTAAAGGGTGGGGTCACTAGCAATTCCACCCCCCAGCTTCGTCGTCGTCCTCGATGTTGTCCAATGCTCACCTCCTGCGTGCTCAGCGCGCACTCGTCGTACAGCGCAAGGTACCACTCATCATGATGTCCCTGGTCACTTTTTTTACTCACAACCGTGCATCACTTTTGGCGTTATCGTTGTCAGCGTGCCCTGCACGACGTCGTCACACTGCCCAACCGGAAAGCGGTCGTTTCTTCTGGCACACCAGGTTACAGCGCCGTGAGCGGTCACGTCGTCACCGTCTTTGGATGTACGGGCTTCCTTGGCAGATACCTCGTCTCTAAACTTGGTACGCGTCTGGGGTTGGTACTCTCGTCTGGTTTGCTCCGACTGACTCCCCCCAAACAGCCCGAATGGGCACTCAGGTTATCGTTCCATACCGTGAGGAAGACGAAAAGAGACACCTCAAGCCAATGGGCGATCTAGGTCAGATCGTCCCCATGGTAATGCCCTTTTTATTCTTTAGTCGCACTCAGAAGGCGGTAATTTGTTTGATGGGTTTCATTCAACACATTTATAGGAATGGGATATACGGAATGAAGAACAAATAGCCGAATGCTTGAGGCACTCTGATATTGTTTACAATCTCGTCGGCCGGGATTATGAGACCAAGTAACGCCTTCTTTTCTTTTTGACCCTGTTCCGTTGCGACGTGTCATTAATATCCCTTTTGTTCGCGTTTCGGTAGAAACTTCAAATTCGCAGACGTGCATGTCACCGGCGCGGAAAGGATTGCAAAGGTCGCGGCCAGGGCTGGAGTAGAACGCTTCGTGCATGTCTCCCACTTGAATGCCTCCCCCGATTCCTCGTCCGCGTTTTATCGCACCAAGTATGAGGGTGAAGAGCGGGTGAAGGGCGCCTTCCCAAGCGCGACGATCGTTCGCCCGGCGGCCATGTATGGTTACGAGGACAAGCTGCTCAACAACATGGCCAGTAAGTTTTTGGGAATAAGCATTGGGGAATGTGCCGTACTGACGTGATTATCAAAGTTTGGCCCATCTGGTGGAAGTTCAATTTTGGGGAAACTAAAATAAGGCCCGTACACGTAAGTGGTGTATGTCGTTTTTGCGCAATTTGATGAATTGGATGTTATAGGTTATAGATGTGGCGCAAGCTCTGGCCAACCTGACGAGCATTCCGCAATTGCCTGGCACGCTATCCCTTCCTGGGCCCAAGACGTTATCTTTGGAGTACTTGTTAGACTTGGTGTCGTCTGTGACGTACAACCCTCCCTCGCGTGCGCCTGTTATCCCCAAGTGGCTTGCGCTCACTGTGTCGAGAGTGGCACAGTCAACCATTTGGTGGCCGCTCATTTGCCCGGATGAGATAGAGAGGCGGTATCTGAATGATGTGGCGACCCAGGATGACTGGAAAGCTGTTGGAGTTGTGCCCAGCGTCGTTGAGGATCACGCGATCACGTATCTCCGAAGATATCGATCAGCGTACGTATAGCTTGCGTAGGCGGAGTCGGTGTTGGCTGATCAACAATCTTACAGAGACAACTTTCAACGGCCGGTAGTTCTGCCGTCAAGGCTGAGTTAGGACATCCATGGCCGACCTCCGGACGGATGTAAATCATGTCAGTAGGGTAGGGGGAATATGATGGAGAATTTGTGAACAGGGTTTGAATAGATTGATAGAAGGCGTTGCCAGGAGGAGTAAGGGACCATTCACATGGGGGTGAAAAGAAGGGGGCACAAGGACGCTCAAATGCCGCTGGCAGATTTTATTTTTGTTTAATGAAAAAGGTGGTAGGAGAGGAGAGCTTTATAATAGCGAATGATCAGATGACACATGTGGGCAAGACTCTGCCAACGGCGAGGAACGTGAGTGAGCATGATGAGTATCGCGGGAAAGTTCAGAGCGGAGAATTACTAGATGGATAAGGAGTACAGGTACGAGTGGGAAGATGCTGACATGAACGAGTCATTATTTTGTGTCCTAAAAGCCTGGAGGCACGACGGCCTTTTGAGCGGCTTGTGATGAGCCGGAAGGGTACGAAGCGCCGGGAGAGAGCATCTGATGGGTGCACAGGAATAAAAAATAGCCCATGGTGGGAGTGGGGGAGAAGCGTACCTGTTGAGCACCCTGTTGCTGTGCGAGCGTTTCCTGCTCCTGCTGGACGATTTTGGCCTCGTCTTCAAGAGAGAGGGCAAGGGGGAGTCCGATGAGGAGAGCAGAGGTGGTGACTATCCACACGATGTTTCCGACGACTTTACCAGTTTTCCTGATGAACGAAGAGGTTTTTAAGAAAGAGGCGGAGATGGACTGCCTGGTTGTGGGTGGTACGATGTCGACAAGGGCGGAGAGACGGTCATAAAGCGACTCGTCTGGGATGGACTCTACTGAGGAAAGCGAGTCGGACGAGTTCGTGCGGGAGGGTGCCGCAGAGGAGTACGGCGAGTTCTGTTCGTCTACGATTTCGACTTTGACCATTTGAACACGACGACGAAACAAAGTTGAGCTGAGCTGGCTATTTTGGGTGGCTGTGCTGTAGCAGCGTCGGTAATACCGGTGCCGAACAAGCGCGCCCGCGAATTAAATCGAAACTCCGATCGGGTAAGTTTGATTCTGTTTCGGGTAAATCTGAATGATAAGTACTTGGCCAAGTTAGTTAACTTACGAGTCCATATGCTGACTTATAAACCAAGTCCAGCTTTGCCACCTTCATCTTTTACTCCCTTATCATGCAAGCCGACTCACCACACTCGTTCTCACAGCCAGGTCATTCTTTCTCTTTTCCCTGCACCTTGTATAATCCTACACCTCCACAGGCCTTGTTCTCCCCACACAGCTCGTACAGAACCAGATTCATGAGCTCGCAAAGACACTTCCCCCACCGCGCAAGCAAAACACCGCGTGTGATGCCTGCAGGTCCGTCTTACACTCTCTCGTTCACAGCCTCTTACTCCGCTCCAGATCCCGCAAGGTAAAGTGCAATCGTATCCCCGGACAAGAAAAGGTGCGTCCTGTTCGTACCTTGCCTTCCGTCCCTCATCCCCTTCATCTCCACAGTGCCAGGTCCGTCCAACTCAACTTTGACTCCCAGCGCCTCCTCATCTCCACATAGCATTGCCTCTCCAAAAACTATCCCTGCACGTCGGTACCAGTTCACACCCCGCCCTGATTTCCCTCGCTCATATCTCTCCCGCAGCCACTATGTGCAACAGGCAACGAGTGAGAAGAAACGCAACGCAGCTGCGCGCAGACCGAGAGGCATCTCGACTAGCTCCAGGTATGCTTCTTTCTTTCCTTCGCTCGATTCGATCCTTGGCTGCGGATGTACTCCTCGTACCCGTGCTGACGTGCACCCGCGTTCAGTAGCTCATCTCCTGTGTCTTCTGGGTAGGCTTCTCGATGCACACCGCTTCGTCCCTTCAACCCTGAACAAGCACCGCAACAGACACTCCCCCGTCGGTGAAAATGTGACCCCGCCCTGGTACAAGTCCGGGTTCGTCGCACCATGGAACTCAAAGTACGGCGGATATCCCACCGTCACCGTCCATTCCAGCACGCCGAACCTGCTCTTCCATCTCTTTGCCCCGCCCGAATCTGTGAGGTAAGATCGATCTCACCTCGTTCGATCTCCATTCATCCCACCCGCAGCGAGTCCATCTTCTCCTTCGGTCCATTCAAATCACGTTCGTCGGCTTATTCCGTCTGGGGCGACATGGCTTCCAGACTCGAAGAAGAATCGTTTCGAATAGAGTACGTCCCACTTTATCATCATTACATAATTATTCCATGCCATCATCGCCATAGTACGTCACTTTTCAAATCCTTCCTTTCTCGGTTGTTTTCTGACTTGCTTCTATCCGTCTCCTTTTAGCATCATTTTCACACATCCCTTATCATTTTATTTATATTTTATATATTTTTTCATGCTCATATTTCTTAGATTTGCTCTGGACCTTGTCGAAGTTTACTTTCAGATCGTCCATTCCAGGCTTCCCCTCCTTAACCCCCTTCAGTTCCGTGCCCGGCTGAACTTGCATGCCACAAGCCACCGCCACATATTAAGCAACAGACAAGAAGAACCGCTCCACCCCGCCCTTATCGCAACAGTAATTGCCTGGGGTGCAAAATTCTCCGAACATCCCCTTCTTGTCGCTGACCGCCAGAGGAATGCCGGCCAGTGTCGTCTTGCGAGAACACTCGTAGATCGATGTCGCGAAATAGCCGAGGCAACCAAGGTTCACCGGGTCCCACACAAGGATCACGTCGTAATTGCTCTCCTGATCGAAACCATGCAGTGTCGTGAGCTTCTTTACCGCCCTTGCTTGTCGCGTCGCATGACCCTCTCTTCTGTCAGAGAACCCACACATCGAAAATGGTTAGCAACCGCTTCCCCTCTTTATGGCATCCCTTGCCTAACCCGAGCATTCTAGGTTTCCATGGATTTTGGCTCAACTGCAGTATCCGTAATCTGTTGGGCCTTCAGGTCGGCCATCATGCCACAAAACTCCCTCCGCTGCGAACTAAGTCAACCCCCTTGTAGATCAACCACAAATCAGTCATGGCGGATATCAAGGATCCCGAGACCCGTGGCACCATGATTTTTGCTTGGTGGATGGCTTGCTTAGCGGATGCATTTTCCGCGTTCTATTACCGCCGTAAACCATTACTGTGAGTGATGACTTCCTCTTTTGTGGTTTCGCACCAATGTCATGTTAATCACCGCTGGCTACGACGCACAGTGATGATGATGATTATGATATCGATTTTTACACCGTTGACCCCGGTGCGCAGGACGGTGTGGAACCTGGGAAGCCCTCCCCTCGAGAACAACTGGAAGTGAGTGAGGCATTTTACCTCCCAGCAAAGCCTTACTCACTGTTTTCCAGTTCTTGGTTTGTTGGCCTCTGTTTTGATAGCACACTGTTTTCTGACTGCGCCGCCATAGGGATATTATAACGCTGCGCACGCATTAGCCCGAATATCTCGCCAAATCGCACGCCTTCTGTGGCGTCCGACAACAGACTCGGAAGGCATACCTATCGATGCCGCCCAGCATTACTCATCCGAGCTCTGCAAGTGGAGGGACGACCACTTGGCTAAAGTTGGTGTCCCATCTAACCTTGCCGCCGACTGGGATTTCGTCTCTGCAGTCTCTGCCTGTATGCGTCTGTTTGAGGCGTTTGCGTCCCCTTACTGACGACCGCTCGCAGGCGCAAGTGATGCCCAATATCATGTAATGTGGATTGCATTGTTCAACGCCATGGACGAATTTGGCGTGCGCGATGAATCTTTTTCTCCCAGCGGTATGAATCAGGTGGAGACCATCAAGCGCAAAGTGTTCGATGAGGCTCTCAACGCCTCACTACGCATTTCTGCTCTCGCAGGGGTGCTCACTTCCAACGGATACCTGGTACGAATGCCGATGAGGTTTTCTCTCTTGCTCTCGTTGAGTCCCCTTCCAGAAACTGGACCCCGCCGTCATGCATGTCGGTATCATCCAGGCCGGCTTCTTTTTGGCCCGCCTTGGTCGCCCTGAAGTGCAAAATTGTATCGAGGGTCTAGAACAATATAGCTACGCATACGATGAGACCAAAGAACTTGCCCAGATGATCCGGCGTGAATATGATCAAACACTGATCAAAGGACCAACATTCCAGGAAATGAGTAACACCATTCCTCGCCGCACACCACCGTCGGATACCTTTCGTAACAATTCATCAACCACTAGCAACGGTAATGGTGTCCATGTACGCCGTGATTCTATGGTCAGTATCCTTTCTCTAATCTGTTTGTCCATCCTGGAGGCCTGATAGACTACTTGCGTGCAGTATTTGTCAGCTTAACGTCGCCGTGTCTATGTTATCAATAGCATATTTTCGACCGCGGAGGGTCCCCGGAGCCCATGTAAAATGTATGATATTATTATTTGGTGGTCCTTTTTTTCGCTGGACACTTTGGCCACTCACATTCTTCCGAATTGTTGTGACTTGTCGGTGCTTTGTCAACCTCAAGGTTAGCACATTGCTATTTTCTTAAGTCATCGTCTTCGCTCTTGTCTCCAACTTTGCTGCCACATGTTGTTAGTTTCGCACCGTTATCAGGATCAATCCAATCCTTTATACCATTTGAGTTCAGATGTCAGTAGTACTCTGGTATCCCGCCATCGCGCCCTACCCTCCTTTATTTTGCCCTTGTCTCTCTTTACAACCTGACACTTTTAACAACCTTGGATATACCCGATTGCTCGCCGCTGTATCTAGAGACATCTGCGATACCGCCATTGTAAATAGCTTTCTGTGAAGCTACTTTCTTTTTTGCCCGTTCGTACTTTTCACGCTTTTTCACGCGAGGGTTGCGGACGGCCTTGGGGCGGCGGGGTGTGAGGCCCTTGTTTCTCAGAATTGCGCATGTGACAGAGCGTGGGCCCGAGGTGCTCTCCAGCTCTAGCTCCGGCCTACAAGTGTCGACAGAGTTACTGGCAATGCTGGCGGTAAAGTACGCAAAAAACGCACCGAGCGGTGGCAGCTTCATATTCTGCCTTTTTCCGTGCCTTTTTCGTTGCACTGGCCTGCTTCACTAGGTCGTAATATTCAATCGCATCATCCACATCCTCTTCTTCATCTGCCCCTCGTTTTCTCTTGTGTTTTTTCCCCGCTGGGTTGATTTCTGGATCGACATCGTCAAGGTCGTCCCCCCCTGTACCCAACTGACCCTTTTCTTTCCTTCGTTCCGTCACCTTCTCCAGCCTGGCTTGTCGCTCCTTCTTCCTCTCTCTATATGGAATATCATCATCTCCACCAATAGCGTTCGCACGTGCATTCGTTCGACGAGACGAAGACGACTCGATCCGAGACACGTAGAACCGGAGTGATTTCTTCCGAGCTTGCTTGTCGGACATATCATTGTGCTGAAGCACGGTCACTTCACCGTACGGATCCACAACCGCTGCAGCGTCCACGACGGGCACCGCCTTATTTTTCCGCCATGTGCGGGTGTATTCAGGTTCGACGAGGTCGAACACGGGACCTTGCGTGCCGTGATCGGAGCCGTGCGTCGCCGCGGGGGTCTTGTGTTTCTGTTTTGGACGTTCTTTCTTGGTCGGACCGGGTTTTTTGGAAGAGGCGGGGCGGTCGGATGGCAGACTCAGGCTTGAACTGGTGGTCGAAACGCCCGCATCTTCGAGGAGGCCGGCAAGTTCTCCTGATTCGAGGCCGTTTTTCTTGATGAGCGACCAGAGGTCGCCGCATTCTGCGTCTTCGTCCGTCAAGTCTTCTTCTTCCCCATCTTCTTCCCCCTCCTTCCCAACGCCAAGACTCTCGAGGGTATTGATACCTTCTTTGAGTGTCAGAAGACGTTGCAAGATGGGGTGTCGACGGAGAAGTCCAGGGCGAGCAGCGTACTTCTCCGTGGCACATAGATGGAGGTAAAAGGCGAGTGTCGTGGCGTACGTGAGCAGGGCTTCTATTCGGATGAACGGCGACATGTTATACGCCAGTTTGGGGCGAGATGAAAGACACCTACGGTAGTACATGTGTTGAAGGCCCAATTCGAGAACGTCAGATTCCGAGTTCTTCAAGCTAGGAAAGATGACAGGGGTAGCGTGCGAGAGAGCGGGTAAGACTTACGCCTCGACCCGGGCTTTTGTCTCGACAAGGTTGTGAGCCGTGTCATCCCAGTCTCTCGCGAGCGCAAGCGTCTCAGGAAACTCTCTCTCAAGAGTACGTAGAATTGACAGTTTGTCTTCGGGCACCTTTGTAAGCAGTGGAATCGGCAAGTCTTCTTGCTCCCTAGACGCGTATGCTCAGCAACCGCGCACATCACAGGACAACGAGTGTACGTTGCCTCAAGCGGCTCGACGTCACCCTCCACGACATCTTCGAGTCCGAAATCTTGGTCATACATGCCCTCGCGGGCCTTGGCCTGTAACCTGAGCGCTTCCTGCTCTTCAAGCTCGTTCGCTTCCTCATCCTCCGAGTCAAGTTGTGCAGCATTGGACGAGTAATACGCGCCCTTGCTCCGTCCCCATGTTTCCTCCTCTTCGGAGTCGGATGCATTCCTTTCCGGGCTCGATTTCTTCGCGCCTCGTGTCGTCTTGGAAAGTTTGGGTGTGTGCTTGGATGTCGAGGGCCCAGAGTCGACTTGCATGCCATCGCTCTCTTGTGCATCGTCGTCTTCCGCTTCGTATGGGTACGAGTCCGAGTCCGAGTCGGACGAGACACCCCGCAAAGCAAACACCTCTTCCTCCTCTCCTCCATCCTCATCCACTTCGTCATCGCCCTCGAGTAGGATCTTGTCCCTCGACGCATGGACTAACACACAGCACGCGACCGCGTCAGAAGAAAAAGAAAAAGTAGCCAGCGCACGAGCACGACGTACATTGATCCTCTTCGTCGAGTTCGATGTCGGAAACGGTGTTCCATCGTTTGAGCTTGCTGTCGTTTCTGTCGACCGGGCGAGGTTTCGAATGCGACTTGTGTTTTTGAGAGGGGCGACGTCGGGGCATATGGACAGACGAAGGCAAAGTGTTAGATTACGTAAAACGACTGCTCTTGTTGCAGCTGCAATGGACAAAGGAAAACAAAAGGCGGTGGAGGCGCTCGAGGGGGACTTTGTTGCGTTCGAAGAGGGCGACGACGACGCGCGCTTGACAAGTACGACGTCGCTGTCGGGTTCAGACTCGTATTCGGACTCGGACTCGGACTCGTCGGCGTCGTCGGACAGCGCATCTGATTTGGATACAGAAGACGAGGTCACACCAGAGCTCCTCCAGTCGTTACTCGACAAGGCGAGACGGGATGCGCGCGAAGAGGCTCGGAGGGTGCAGATGTTGCGAGAGGAAAGCGAGATGTCGTTTGGGGAAAAAGACATGATCAGGATCGGCGACAGCGAAGACGAGAGACAAGAAAAGTACGTATGAACCTGGGTTGGCGTTGGCATCTGACTTGTGACGCGTAGACCCCTGCCGCCTCTCAATCCTGGCGTACTTCCTCCACCTTACTTTGAATTTGGAAAGGCTCGCCATCGAGCACCGACGTCGGTGCGGGATCCAGATGTTGCACACGCGGAAGCGGCGTCCGCCTCAGCGTCTGTGCCAGCACCACCCGAAAATCCGGACGAAGCTTGGAAACAGCTCACGAAAAAACAGAGAAAGGCGGTATGACATTCCCAACTGTCCAACTGATCCCATTCTCACGTCTTGCAGCTGAAGAACAAGACGGCCGGGCCAGGCTGGTTTGACCTTCCAGCACCGGCAGAAGCGGACTTGCCCCGACTGCATCGTGAGGTGGAAGCACTCCGTCTGCATAATCAACTCGATCCCAAGCGGTTTTACCGGAAAGACGACGGGGAAGGTAAAGGCATAAAAGGTCTACCAAAGCACTTTGCGGTTTGTTTTCAGTCCTGTACTCTGCCCCTCTGCTCATTCTACTTCCTTTTCCGTCAGATTGGGACGATCCTTCCGACGACCACGCCTTTCGGTACCGCGAGCACCGACAATCTTCCACGTGCACATCGAAAACGGAACTTGGTAGACGAGCTCGTCGAGGACGCAGAAGCGCGGAGATATGCAAAAAAGAAGTTTGATGAACTGCAGAGTGTTAGAGGCGCACGGGGGAAGAAGACACTCCGTAAAAAGAATGACCTCCGCAAACCAAAGTGGTAGCACGGCGCACTCGATTCGGTTGATCAATCTACGCCGCATATTTCTTGCACTACGTCCTGCAGACGACAGCCAACCGATAACTCTTGCTAAAAGCAGACCTGTCGACCCTCGCTCGGAGATTTGCCCCAACCGCACGTCCCGATGCCCTTTTTGAGTTGTCTCGAGCAAACGTATTTCACGGACGGTTCTTTGAGGTAATTTCTGATGAGGGCAACCCTCGATGTGTAGTTCGCGGATTCTGCTCTTCAAATTCTCCAATCACATTCACTTGCAGATGCCGTTATGGAGTGCTACGCAGACAGAGATGCACATACGGGCTGCGAGTCAGACATGGTAGCCGGTTCCATTGTGTCATGCATGCGTGTGCGTCTTCAAGTACTCGATCAACTTGATGCGATGATCCGTGTTGCTTTGGTTACCTTGCCCATGGGTCCCGCTTTTTGCTTGATGCAACCCATCCCGCTGTTTTTTGAGTGACCGTTACAGCCTCGCAGGAAATTGCATCCGTGGACAACAATCCGCTGGTCTCTCAGGGTACTAGTACCCATATAATGATGGCCGTGGGTGTAATGCCGCAGCCAGGTCCCTCAGGATCCCAAAAGCGTTTAGAGCGTTTCCATTGACAACCGCGCTCATACAGGCGCGTATCGACCTCCAATTATTTTCAGCATGTGCGATCAGAATGGTATAAGATCATAGAGGGTTTCCAGCAGCGTGAATGTGGGTCAGCGTGGTCATGGTGAGGGACCATGTATTTCCGGTGTCTAAGGAGCTACAGTACCATCAACAACAGACAACGTATGCGGCGGCCATGAGAATACCCGAGTCGGATTTGTGTTTCTCGAGTAAAAGCCTGCATACATATCTGACCATAACATCGCGAAACGCGGAGTCACTCTCTCAAGCTCCGGGATCAAGGAAATCTCTGAGGGAAAAAGAGTGACCATACCACCAGCTTGTGCGGACTCCTTGAGGTTAAAAGCAGCGGACTGGGTACCTGTAATACGGGCCCGCATTTGTATTTCGGACCTTCGATCGTCTGATCCCGCCTTCAATAAATTGCAATGACTTCGGCGGAACCAGGATTGAGGACCAAAAGTCGACTTTCGAGACGTGCACCAGTTATGCACGTTTATGAATTGATTCAGAGCTGATGCAGGCTTGCCAAGGGACTCTAAATGTATCATGTTCCTCGGATCTTGCGATCATCGTGACAGCGTCGGATTGCTCTGAGGCCATTTATAGCGGCGGCCAAGAAAAGCGACGATATGCATAGTTGTGTTTGCGTGGTCATGACAATTTTGCAAATAAAAATATCGCACTACCGTATCAGCGTGTGTAATAGGGACACCGTGCATGCTGCCCATGAGGGAAAAAATCGCTCACATGAATGTGCCAGGCGCACGTACACGGAGTGAGAGCATGAAAGGCAAGACTCTTGGTATCCTCGTTGCCGTTGCTGTTCATACCGATATTCCCATCGGAGATTCGTCGCATGGAGGATCGCAGTTATGTCTCCATCCGGTGCTCAAACACCATATGATATGCCTCAAGCTGTCCACGATGATGTCCGGAGCCAACATCCAACATCATGTCTCCATCTACCCCTCCGGGAGACTGAAGATGCCGTTAAAGATTCACCTAGACAAGGAAGGTCCCTTAAGACTTGGTATGGCTGACTAAAGTTAATACGAAAAAAAAACGGTCAGAGGTTCGCAACAATAAGAATATACCTAGGGACATCCTGAAGTTTGGCGGTTCGTAGGCCGCATATTCACGTCCGACATCGACCCACTCCCAGCTCGGGTACGTAACCACGCACCACGCACACCTCCAAGATGAGACTTCCGAGTGCCGCCGTCGGATAACACTCGGCCGATTCACAAAAAAGGTGACTAAATGGTCATTAGCGGGTTCCTTCATACTCGCCTGGGTAATCAAGCGTGTTCCAAGAGGCTGGGGCTCAGAGGATCAACACTGACAACCTTGAGCGCACGATAAGACGAGAATGGAGCTACGCATAGCTTCTTCGGGGTTTCATCAGGGTCGGTTGAAAACCATCCATCGACTGCACTGTGGCAGTGAGCTGCGTATGTATGTGTCAATGGAAGAGACAGAAGCTTACGTCTGTCTTCTGCATGTAATGTCTAGGCTCAACCAAGTCATGCGAGACAAACACAAATGCGATCGGGGAGCAGCCAAATAACGTTCGAACAGCATGAACCTACCCGCAGCAACGAAACGATTCGGATATTAAACCGGCCGAAAGATAAGAGAGCTTATCGAGCGTGATTTAAGCTTATTGGAGCAGGAAGCACACAAGCATGGCGAGGACGCACTGGTTTCCTGTATGAATTGTTTGGACGAGTCGTAAACCGCCGAAATGGCAACATCTGTGGGCAAAATCGTGCTATATCGCATAACTTCTGGAACATCATATCGGGTGCCCTAATGGCATCGAAGCCGCCTTGGAGTCGAGCACAGCAGCTTAGAGCGTAGCACGAGGTGGAAGCCTGAAAAAAAATGAAAATTCCTGTGTCAGTGGAATCATGGAACTGTATGGATATCACGTGATCGATTGTAGGACATAGTACCGAGTGGATTTTGAGGGTATACCCTTTTCAGAATGCTTGGCCAGGTCTCTCATTGTGCGAAACGAGCGAACAGGCAGCTTGTCGTGCCGCCTTTTCTACGGGGAAATCATGGTCAGGCAACTCCAAACAGTTCGCAGTCGTCAGGTCGGACCACCTCGTTTGGCTTCAGGACAGTTCCGGAAGAATCCAAGGAATCACTCGTAAAAGGCGTTTTCGACAGTGTGGCGTCGAAATATGATCTTATGAACGATGCATCGTCTCTGGGCATACACAGGCTATGGAAAGACGACCTTATCTCTGCCCTGAAACCTGGCCGCAAAGGACCCATTCGTTGCATTGATGTAGCCGGAGGGACAGGTGACATTGCGCTTCGTATTCTCGATTATGTGCGAGAAAAGTATGCTGACAGAGAGACCACTGTTGACATTGTTGACATTAACGCGCAAATGCTCCGTGGGGGTTTCAAGAGATTCAAGAAGACGATGTACCATAACAGTGAGTGCTCCCTAGTATGTGCTTGAGAGAGACGGTACTAAGGGGGCCCGAAGCACCACAGGTGTCGTTCCATGAAGCAAATGCACAGCACCTTCCCCCATTGCAGTTCGGCGATAATTCGTACGACCTGTACACAATCGCGTTTGGTATCCGCAACTGCACGTCCATTCCCTCTGTCCTGAAAGAGGCATACAGAGTGCTCAAACCGGGAGGCATTTTTGCCTGCCTCGAGTTTAGCAAAGTGAACAACCCCCTGTTGAGCGCGTAAGTGACTCATCGCCCTGCCTGGCCTGCATGGTGCTCACAGTCCGCAGCCTATATGAGCAGTACTCGTTTTCTGTGATACCCCTGTTAGGGACTATTTTGGCTGGAGACAGGGACTCGTATCAATATTTGGTCGAGTCAATACGAAAGTTTCCCTCGCAGCCGGAGTTTGCGGGGATGGTGAGGGATGCGGGGTTTGCAACGGGCAGGGATCACGACGGCGGGGCATGGATGAACTTGTGGGGCGGTATTGCGTGTATCCACACCGGCGTCAAGGTGTAGATTAGCATTGTTATTAGCAGCTATTGCCTTGTGGAGGCCAGCGCCGCCACCGCGCCTTTGCGGCGAGCCCCACTGATCAGCTTGGCTTGACCGTCCTCTACACACGACCACCACCATGGCCACTTCTTCCTCGTCCACACCCAGCAATGCTCCACACCCAATGCCACCACCGTCCGCAGATTTGGCGACAACATGGACCTTTCTCGAGGAGGGCGTGGACCACATCATGACCAAGCTCCAGACTGGCGTCTCATACTCCAAGTATATGAGCCTTTATACTGTAGCTTACAACTATTGCACGTCCTCTCGCATGCACGGCGCACCCGATAGCGCCGTGAGTGCTGGAAACCGTAGTGAGTTTCGTTTCCAGTCTTCAGTGGGAAGATGCCCTTTCCGATAACGATGATGATGATGACCACGCCAATACAGCCGGGGCCAATCTAATGGGCTCCGATTTATATAACAACCTCATTCGATACTTTGTCACACATCTCAAGGGTCTCAAGGAGGCGAGGTTTCCCCACTTTCATGTCGGTCGTGCCTAACTCCAACCGCAGCAATCGGATGCTCTGCAGGATGAGGCCCTCCTACGATATTATGCCGGCGAGTGGGATAGGTACACAACAGGAGCGAATTATATCAACCGATTGTTCACCTATCTCAATCGTCATTGGGTAAAGCGGGAACGGGACGAGGGCCGGAAAGGGGTCTACCCTGTTTACACTGTGCGTCACCGAGTTTATATTTCTCTTCTCCTATGTGGACATGATTGATCCCACGACTGTGTCACACAGCTCGCTCTCGTCCAATGGAAAACCAACTTCTTCATCCACGTACAGAACAAGCACTATAAACTGGCGGGTGCCATTCTCAAACTCATCGAGCGTCAACGGAATGGCGAGACCATCGACCAAGGTCTTGTCAAGAAAGTCGTGGACTCCTTTGTGTCACTGGGCTTGGATGAAACTGATATCAACAAAGCCTCACTTGACGTTTACAAGGAACACCTAGAAACGCCATTCCTCGAGGCCACCGAAAAGTATTATCAACAGGAATCGGAAGCGTTTCTCGCAGAGAGCAGCGTCTCCGATTATTTGAAAAAGGCTGAAGAGCGTCTCAGAGAGGAGGAAGACCGTGTGGATCGCTATCTCAACACGGAAACGCGAAGACAACTCGTCAGCAAATGCGAGCACGTTCTTATCCGACAACACTCGGAGCTCATGTGGGAAAGTTTCCAAAATCTGCTCGATTTTGATAAGGATGAGGACTTGCAACGAATGTATGCGCTACTGTCTCGGATTCCGGAAGGCTTGGAGCCACTGCGGAAGAAATTCGAAGAACATGTCAAGAAGGCCGGGTTGTCGGCCGTATCAAAGCTGGTAGGGGAGGGTTCTGAAGGTGCCGAAGGACTGGATCCCAAAGCATACGTTGATGCACTGTTGGAAGTACATCGCAAGAACTCGGAGACGGTGACACGGAGCTTCAGGGGGGAGGCAGGGTTTGTTGCCAGCCTTGACAAAGCTTGCAGGGAGTTTGTCAACCGCAATTCGGCGACAGGAACGTCAACGACGAAATCACCAGAGTTGCTTGCCAAGCATGCGGACATGTTGCTAAGAAAGAACAACAAGATGGCCGAGGAAGAAGATCTTGAGGGTGCTCTAAATCGTGTCGTAAATCGTTTGCGATGCTTGTCCTCGCCTTCCCTGATAAAGCTGCATTGTAGATGATTCTCTTCAAGTATATTGAAGACAAGGATGTTTTCCAGACCTTCTACACCACCAAGTTGTCCAAGCGACTGATTCATGGTGTCTCTGCATCAGACGAGAGCGAAGCCAGCATGATATCCAAGTTGAAGGAAGCATGTGGTTTCGAGTACACGAACAAGCTGCAACGCATGTTCACTGGTATGTTCTGCATTATCACTCCATGTCGACTGGCGGTGACGTGAGGTGTACAGATATGAGTCTAAGCAAAGATCTGACCGATCAGTTCAAAGAGCGGATGCAACAAAACCATGACGACATGGATGTCAACTTTAGCATCATGGTGCTCGGAACCAATTTCTGGCCACTTAATGCGCCTAATAACGACTTTATTGTTCCGCCCGAGATCCTGCCAACATATGAGCGGTTTTCCAAGTACTACCAAACGAAACATTCGGGTAGAAAGCTCACATGGCTGTGGAATTACTCCAAGAATGAGCTCCGAACGAACTATCTGAATCAAAAGTATATTTTGATGACGAGTTCGTATCAGATGGCAGTGCTGTTGCAATACAACAGCCACGACACGCTTTCACTGGAAGAGCTTACGACAGCGACGGCAATCAGCAAGGATATTCTCGTCCAGGTGTTGTCACTCCTCGTCAAGGCCAAAATTCTTGTGAACGAGGAGACGGATCAGTATGATTTGAACCCTAGTATGCCAGACTGATCGTTTGCGATGCGTTTGCTGATGATCAATGTGCAGATTTCAAGTCAAAGAAGATTCGTGTCAACCTCAATCAGCCGATCAAGGCGGAGGTGAAGGCAGAGTCATCCGAGGTGCTGAAGACCGTCGACGAGGACCGCAAATACGTAATCCAAGCCACCATCGTACGGTATGGCTGTGGTTTTTTTTTCCTGTGTCAACATGCTGATATCTCGGCGTTTAGAATTATGAAGGCGCGTAAGACGATGAAGAACCAGCCGTTGATACAGGAAGTAATTTCACAAATCTCGCAGAGGTTTGCACCCAAGATCCCTGACATCAAGAAAGTGAGATTTTGTGTGACCGTGCTGGCTCTGACTTACGCTGTCACCACAGGCGATTGACACTCTGCTTGAGAAAGAGTATATCGAGCGGGTGGAGGGCACGCGGGACACGTTTGCGTATGTAGCATAGTTGTAATGTGCCATGAGGAATTAGTCGTAATATACCATATACGGATCGCTTTCAATCTATTTTTCGCACGCATTCACAGCATGAACCTACGAGACGCGGTCCTCCTCGCACTTGCAGACCTGCCGGGCAGTCGCACATTCCACATCCACGTCCTCGTATCGACACCAAAACGACACTCCAACTTGTACATTTTCGCGACACCACGTCCAAAGACGTTTCTGCAGCATATACTCGTCCTACTCTCTGAACAGGCTACCGCAGACGCACCCCGAATCTTTGTCTCGGCCATCGAGGCGTTCCTATATCATGTGCCATCCACATCTACTGCCGTGCTTTATATCTCCAAGGTCGATTCTACTGGTCAGGCAAAAACACCATCGCCGACACCGGTCCTCGTGCGTGCGCTGCTCTCGTACTACGTCGATCCCACGACGCGGCCCCTCTCCGTTGACCATCTCTGGGTCCATCTGTTTGCACGGGCACAAAACCAATACCTGTTCCCCAACTCTGCAGAGTTTCCCGGGAAGCGTCCGTTGACGGACGTCAAACTGTGTGCGTGGTGGAAGCGCCAGCTGAGTATAGTTGCCGAGGACGTGAGTGCACGTGTCGGTCAAACGTGCCACACGCGAATGTTTTATCTGCTTCCGGGACTCGGGGAACTCGAAGCGTCCCACGCTTTGGACCGCGTGTATGCGTCTGGAACCGGGACGTCGGCACTGTGGTCGTATGGACATCCATATTGTCAAGCGGATGTGCCGTTGCCATGCTGCCCGATGGGTGATGGGGAGGGGGCACCTCATATTGGACATGTTATTCCGTGGTTTGATGATGACCCGAAGGCGCGGTTCTTGGACGAGATCGCGTATACGACGGATGGGAATGGTGTCAGGTCGCCTGAACGGAAGCGGCCACGGAGTGAGCGTGGTGGAAGGGGAGGGCGAGAAGACGGAGAGAGTGGGTCGAATGTGAACGATGGATCAGGATCTGCTGCCAAGCCGGAACAGACGACGAAAGCGCTGAAAAAAGTGACTGTGGAGGAGTTTTGGGAGCGGATGTCATTTCGCCAGGAATGCATCGCGGGAGCTGTGACCGGCTTCTTTGTCATGGCAACGTCATGCCCCAGATCGATGGGAGGGTCGGGCGGTGAACGGGTTGGTGCACAGCCTGGGCAAGTTTCTCCGCAGATGATGAAGCGTGTGCTGAGTTCATTGATGACTGGACACGAATTTCCAACGGTTGAACGGGCGGTGTGGTCTACACGGGTTCTGGAAGAGACGATTAGAGGACTGTGTGATGGTGCGGAGCCGACAAGAGCCCCAAGCCCAGTGGGATCGCAACGGGGTACACCGGAGCTAAATGGAGAAGAGAGGAAGGAAGGCCCTGAAACGCCTGGACGGGGAGTGGTGTCCATGGACGGGAGTGGAGATGTTTCATCATCGGGCGGGTTGCTGGAGTCGGTTGAGAGGTACGATTCGTATATTTACGGACGGGTTGCGGTGAGTAATCCGGACGAGGGACGACGAGAGAGCGCGCCGGGGACGAGTGACGGCAACCCAATCACGGTGCTGACTGTGCGACGGAAAAAGAGAGGGCGAAAATGAATTCTGGAAGACACGATAAGGAGCGTATTCGAATGAGATTCGGTTAGATTGGATGATGATGAGAAAACTAAAATAAAGAAAATAAGAAAAGACAGCGAAAGAAAGAGAGAAAAAGAGAGAGGCTGGCAGCAGGCAATGCGGACAGCCCGTCCGCCGTTTCGTCGTACAACAACCACCATTCGATTCGGTTCCGTTCTCGTCTTTTTCTCATAAACACTTTTTTTTTTTCTTCTTCTTCCTTCCGGTCTCGCGTCTCACCCACCCATGTCCATCCCACAGTCCCTCCCCTCCTTTGCACAAGCCTTCTCCTCCTCCTCCCTCAGCGAGATTGCACACATCAGCAACGCCCTTCCACCGATCCAACACCGCCAGACCCACTCTCCGCCCCGCCAAGACTCCAAGAAACGCCAGCGGTCAGACCGTCTCTCCCTCGATGCGTGCGTACATCTCTCCCTCCCACACGCCCTCCTCACCCCATACAGCCCAGACCCCGCACGCCAGTCTCCAGCACTCATCCGTGTCAAGGAGGAAGACAGAGACGCCCCCCCGGTCTCTCCCCCACAGCCAACAGCACCCCTGCGCGACGACGACGCCACCCCCACCCTGCTCCCTTTGTCAAAAAAGCGGCGCGTCACCGTCGGCGCCCTTCCCACCACTCCCCCAATCGAACAGCCCGTCCCCATCTCGATCTCCCCTCCCCCCCAAGACGATCCCCCACCCCGTACAGTCTCCCTCAAACACCAGCAAAAACAATTTTCAGACCAGCGCAGAGACCTATCCACCACCATCTCAGCCACCGGCACAGGTCCCATCGTCTCTGGCAGTCTTCTTAGTACGTCTCCACCCAGCGATCAGTTGACCACCTCAAAGCTACCTCGCATCGGCCGTGTCAGTCCCACGACGATACCCGTCGTCAATCGTCCCCCTCCAAACGCGCTTCCTTCCACCACCACTTCCTCTGCCCAACCTATAACTCCCCCTCCCTTGATGGTCTCCCAGCAACCGTCCGCTCTCACGTCTACGGAGCCCTCCTCCAAACAACATATCGCCCCCGCAGCCCACTCTCTCCCTCCACCGCCTATCAGCTTTGCACGTCGTCGTGCAGCTCAGCCCGGTGGTCGCAAAAAGAAGCCCGCCGATATCCTCATCAGCCCCCGTGGTGCGGGCCCATCCGATCCCCTCGCACCCGTCATCCAGAGCGCGCCCCCGATCGCAGATCCAGGTCGCTTCCCAATGGCAATTCCCCGTCTCCCAATAATGCTCAACAATGCTCAGACCACACGGAGAGTCGCCAGTAACGTTCCCCCGACACCAACCCGGTTCTCTCTCCAGGGCGGCACTTCCGCCCCCTCAATCAGCTCGACCGCCCGGTCGGTGCATTCACCCCCCAATCTCTCTGTTCCCATAGCCAATGTCTTGGTGCCTCCTACACCCCATGCGCTCCAACATCCCGGTTACACTGGCGACAAGTCTGCCTTTTTAGCACCCTTCGAGGTCTTTTACGATGCGCTCAACGACTCGAAGCAGCTCAAGAGCTGGTTATCAGACCAGCTGCAAAAGTCGAATACGTTGATGGTCACACTCAAGCAGCAGCAGGAGAAGATGGATGAGATTGTAGAGGACCTGGTCGAGAAGCGCACGCGCGTCATGCAAGAGGAGATCACGATGCTCCGCCAGCGTATGGAATCGCTCGAAGAAGCGCTTCTCGCCGTCCGCGCTGAGTCGTCCACCAGAGGGCAGGGTGACGATGGCTATGGATACCTCCAGAGTGGCAAGTTCCATCAGAACGGGCTTCCCCCCGGCCCTGAGGG